>JACCGJ010000502.1:0-26144 GCA_013407085.1 Atriophallophorus winterbourni | reverse complement strand
GCCGAAACATCATAGTGGTCACGCGATACGTTTGTTGTTATATTTGTATCTACTTAATGGGTAATTTGACAGGGAGATTCATCGAGGGAACCAAATTTTCGTTCTAGCTACTAACTCGGTCGCACAACTGCACAAGCAGTGCAAGCTACCATAAAGTACCAAGTGTCTCTTAGACTTCATGTAGTATGAGAAACTCAATTTGTCCGTGCTTAGACTGTTTTTCTTCAATCCCATCCATAATGTGGGAGAGTCAATGGAGGCCAGATGGCCGTTTCGGTCCTAGCGTCCCGTAGATTGTTAATCCCCATGTTGAGGACTCTCGCTCCTATGTTAACCACGTCACTCCTCGTTTCCTGCCCAGATGTCGATTACGTCACTATGCGACACCCCGAGGACAATGCGTAATCTCGCAACCACCCACAATTCTCACAAGGCAACAGAACCCCAATTGCTTAAACGTTTGTTACGCAAATGACAATAAATGACGCACACGCCTATATCTTACTGACGAATCTCGTAATTACAGAGCATACCTTTCCGGATGCACGGATGTGCAATCATGCAGCACTTTTGTGCTGTGTGGCTAAGACCGTGCTAAATTGATTGGCCACCGGTAGTGAGCTGCATGCTGAAACACTCTGGAGTCTCACTACAGTTTTCATTTTTATTTTCATTCTCATATCTGTCTAGGCCTGGGCAACCTGACAGTATCTCAGCCTACGTACAGTCCCTGACTGTGCGGCACTTTGCCTGGACCAAGCTAGTGCTGGCGGTCACATCGATCTGATTTGTCAAACGATTTCGTGCCAATGTTTTCTTTTCAAACTCTCTCCACGTTTGACCCGTTAGAATTGCGTATCGTTCAATGGTTATTATTGTCCTCCGCTTGTCCCTATTTTCAGGCAGTCTGAAAATTCCGATCGTTCTCTAGGGTTAATTGCGGTTGTCGGTCATTTTGACGCTTCCTGCTTTGAGAAGTATTCTGCGTATCTTCCGATAGCTCATGATTAACACTCTTGACGAGTGCACTTCACGTCAATTACAATAATTCATCGATTTCTCATTGACCTTGAGACCGGTATTGTATGGTATTGCCATGACAATAAATAATAGGCTATTCGGAACTGGTTAAACGCTACCTGTGCCACAACTCAAAAACTTGTAACCATTAACCTTTTTTGTTCTCTAATCCAGCAATGCTTTCATCTCGCACACAACCGATGCAGTCTCAGTCGCAAGCTGTTCAACAGTTACAGCACGTTCAAACTTCGCAACTCTCTACACAGCAACAGCCACAGCATACCCAACCCACACAACTGCCTTCGCAGCCACCACCGCAACAACAACAACCTCAACCACACACGTCTCATTCTGGCCTGGTTTCCCATCCTCCTCCACCACCTCAACAACAACAACAACAACAGCAGCACCATCACCAGCAACAACACCACTTTGCCTTTTTTCAACCTCAAGGTCCGAACCAAGCGATGAATTTACGTAAGTTTAAGACGAATATGCAGTGCGTTTTCCTTAAGGAAGCCACTCTGATATCCTCACCATCCTCTTCTTCATGCAATTTTCTGCGTACTGCCAAATTCCGTCCTCGCAAATATAGTTTTAGGCGATGCTTGGGTTACTGCATTTCCATCGTATTGAAGCGAGCACAATACTGCACAATTTTTAGTGGCTGGTTGACAACTTGCTTCCGACGATAACAACGAGGTTTTTGTCTTAACCGCGCCAGTTTCCTTAGCTACGTGTGGGCGTCCGGGGCGCATTAATCGAACCTTTACTAAATCATATTTGTCGGTTCTTCCTGCAATTGTCAGCGGTTGATGCATTTAATCCTCGAGCTCTTCGTGCTTGTCACGTTTTTTCTCAGTCCAATTTAGATACCGCGTGATCAAAAGGTCAGTCCATTATTTTGATTACCGATCGATATGCACGCACGCTTTCTGTCAATTTGATCGCAACGGTTTTGATTAATCAGATCTTGTCAGATATTGTCGATCTCGCCACCTAATCGAGGGATGCATGAGGTGACTTTGTGAGAATTTTTGATTTACTCTGAGAGTTCGGATTCACTTATCTGTTCACTGAGGATACTGAGGGTTGAGAGATCCGAGCGATTGTTTGGTTGCTGGAGCAAAATGCTCGAAAACGTATTTTTTTAATCAGGTTTGTTGTTGTTTATACACCGATTGATCGCTTACCCACAAGTTAACATGCGTCAGTCCTTCTCTTTGTCATTTATACCTACCCCTTTTCGTTTGTTTTTGTCTACAGCTATGGGTGCAATCATTGCCGGTCCCGGGACGCCAGCGATGCCTTCCGGTACGCAGGTGATGATGGTTGCCCCGGGAATGAACATGCCAGTGCCTGCCTTCTTTTTCCAGCCACAGCAGAATCCTTCCTTCCAGACTCAACATAACGCGATTGTTCACCCGACCGCCGTTCTTCCCACTGTGCCGACCACGTTGATGACTCAACAGTCCGTTTCCGGCCCGGCACACTTCATTCACACCCCTTTCGGGCTGCCCACGAATATCCCGATTAGTCAAGCAGCCGTGAGCCAATCACCTACCCCGGCTTCGGGTAGGTCCTTTGTTTTCTTCACTCACATCTCTTCTGTCAATTGTTTGTAGCTTAGCGAAATCAACTGTTCTAAATCGCGTGATTTTATTTTTACAATAAAGTCAGTGGTGATTGTTTTTTTATTATGTCTTCTTACAATCTCTAAGCAGTTATTCCCTTTACCGATGTAAGTTTTTCGAAAATTTCGACATATTGTTGTTTATTCGTACGTCTTTTTCTGTTTCTACCCCATTTTTGATCACTGACCGTGTTAATAATCTTCGTTTGTTTAATACCTCGTCCTATTGGTAGAATAGTATAACTGGTGCTGTACATTTCGACAATTTTATTTTGGTCAGTATCATTTTTGAGATGAGAAGTTAGCTAACAAGTTAACGGAAGCTCTAACTTGAATCGCGATCCTCTACAAACATACTGCAAAGATAGGCAGTCAGATCTAATGTTATCCGTGGTTCACCGGCAATTCAGCTACACACTTATCTTGTCCACATGGATCATCCCAAGTCGAAACGTGCTAACTGTGCAACACATGCTAGAAGTTTTCAATGCTTCTTCATGAACTTGATATCTGCCCTATCTTTCCAATGAATCCAAGTTGGGTGTCGCGTTAGTCTGTTCCAATTGCAAGTTGATGACCCAAAATCGCTTAGTTGGACAGATTATAATTCTGATTCACGGTTGCACTCTATGGCTTCCTCCGAACAGTACTTTGTGCTGTGCGGCCAGAGAAAGTGAGCTGCATGCTGAAACAGGCTGGTGTCTCACTACCATTTCTAGTTCTATTTCGTTTCTCATGTCTGTCTGGGCCTGGGCAACCTGACAGTATCTTAGCCCATGTGTAGTCCTTGGCTGTACGAAACTTTGCTTGGATCAGGCTTGTGATTTCATACCATACAATACCTTTCTACGAGCAATTATGCAACACTTACTTCACACATGATCGCGAAGGGAGTGTTTCATTTCGATCCATTCGGATAAACTGAATCCCGGGACTGAAATCAAAGTAAACGCCATAACGATGTATACATTGTAGATTCATTTGATGCTACTCATTCTTTCAAACTAAATTTGTTACTTGGAAATCTCGCTTTCACTCACAGTTGCTTCTCCAACAGTCAAATTCATCAATCCAAGCATTGATTCACTCTTTTTATTTCAATTCTTTTCCAAAGCTTCTCGCCCCACAAAGGAGTATCAATGTACTATTTGCTCCAAAGTTTATCCGCGGCGACAAAGTCTCCAAGCCCATATAATTCAAGTTCATACAGGTAGGTCTCATTTTTGGTGTTTTTTCTTCTGATTCTATCTGTTTGTAATGCTATTCCTTCATGTGTAGTTTTTCGTACTTCCTTGTATAAAACCTGACATCGCTGGACCTATATTTATTGATTAAAAAGATTGTGTCGCATCGGATTAAACCTCACTATTCAGTGGGTGGTTAATGGTATGGCCTAATAGTACGAAGCCACAACCTGATCAAGGCAAAGTACGGTCAGAGACTGCACGTAGGCGAAGATACTGTCAGGTTGCTGAGGCAGATGTGAAAAACAATAGAGAATAGAAATGGTAGTGAGACTCCAGCGTGTTTCAGCATGCAACTCACTATCGGTGGCCAATCAATATAGCACGGTGTTCGCCGCACAGAACAGAAGTACTGTACAATTGCACATCCAGGTGGTTGGTGAGAATGCATCGTGATAATAAACTTAAAGGGCGAACAAGTTGACTAGTCTTGCTTCATTTAATTGTACAATATGAAATACCATAAGTTAACTTGAATAAGATGGATGTTTTGTGTGGGTGGATGGATGTATGAAATCACAATATCGATTCATGTCTAAAATACTGGTAGGTTGCCCAGGCCTAGATAGATATACGAAATTAATCCTAAAATACTTACTTACTTTACTTTTGTGCGGCTGGCTCCACGGGTAGATTAGCCGGTTTCATTGATGTCTCGGATCGCACCAGCCCACGCACGTCGATCAGAGGCGAGATCGTTGCAGTCTCGTTCTCACCTGCGAACTCCGTAGACGGTACGCAGACCCAGGGTGTCTACATCCTCTTTCACAGTTGACAGCCAGGTTTTCACTTGACCACCTTGCCGCCGACGCCAGGTGCGAACGGGCTTGGGGTCGAGGACGAGTTTTGGAAGTGCTGTGTCTGTCTTTCGGAGGACATGGCCAAACCATTGCAGCCTTCGCCGTTGTATGTGAGCGAAGTACGGCTAGTTCGATATGGACCCCCCAGCCGTTACTTTTCAGGCCGCTGGGAGAGCCGGCGCTTGCGTCTCGGGAAACGACCGTAGCAGAAGCTGACAGTATACATGAGGACATCATCATAAGTTTCTTGGGAGATAGGTTACAAGTGATGTCCCCAGTACCACTTGGTGTTTGTTCGAGTACACCTCTCTAGCCTTTGCACAGCCAAGTGCAACCTACAAGGCAGCAGGGAGTTGGCATATAAACGCGCTGTGCGCCAGTAATCTACCTACGGGACTTCTCTCCGGATTTTTCCTCGGGGTTTTCTCCCGAAGCCTTTCCCGCAATCGGGTGACACACAAGGCAGTGGGGGTTTGGAGTCAGGGTTTTCCTTCCCCTAGATGGATTGCCAGTAGCTGACGAGCTCCATCTGCCCTGAGCAAACTGGTTTTACGGCGCCAGTCACCCGCCTTCGCCCCTTCTCCTGTCAGTAAGATCAGTTCCGCCGGTTTTGTGAAAGCCACTCGTGCAGGTCAGGAGTTGGACTTGGTTGTCAGAGGCTATTTGAGACGCACGCCACGTGGGAGCGTTTTATAGATAGTAGGCGGCTCATTCCTACTACCACCCCCGGCTGTGACAACCTTTGGAACCAATCTTAAAATGGTGCTGAGACTCTAGCATCAAAGTGTGAATTTCCTTACGATTCTGTCAATATTTCAAGTTTCACGAAAATCCAATTCTATTATCTCTTCTGAAGAGTGGGAATTAGCGGGATTCTCACAGTTGGCTGTCAATCCATGGTACGAGTGCACCTCAAAGCTGCTCATAGCCACATTGTTGTTGATATTTGTTCCCTGATGCATTAGGGTACCATGCATCTCAATCCTTCATTGATTCGTTAAAATTTCATTCGGCAACTTCAAATTCCTGTTTCTAAACCTTACACCGTCTTAAAAATATCTTGTTAACCTCTTCTTTTTTCAACCTTTTCTACTCTGATTCGTTTGTGTGTGTATGTGAAACATGCGCCTTCCTATTGATAGATAAAAAGCCGTATGAATGTAATTTGTGCCACAAGGGCTTCGTCCGTCGCTGGGATTTTTATCGTCACGTGAATTCCGTCCACCAAGGTGAGTCATCATACCATGTGCATGAATGTTTTCTATATGAAGCTTGTATTAAAAGACCCCACTTCTTTAATTTCACTCACTTCTCGGAACATAATACTACTCGTGAGTAGTTCGTTGCACTCAATATGCCGACCCGCATTCATGTTGGCCGATCGATTGCCGAATCGATTTTCTCTGTGTAAAATTAGCTTCGTTTTTGTTTCAAACAAAACCATTTAGTCCCGACTTGACGTGAATCAGATTTGTGTAAGATCAAACGGATAAAAATCACTCTAATCGACATTCCAATGTACTTACTCTAGTCCATGCGTTTATTTTATTATCAATATTGTTCACAATTACATTCGAGACAGTGTGCGGCAAATTACTGTTATTGTATGATTCGAAACCTTTTTTGATTCGTTCAAGCTCCTTGAACTTTTAAAATTGTGTTCCCACGTGCTGCGATCTTTTATCAAATGGCTCTGTCAGAATTTCAACAAATATTGAAAATTTCCATCATCCCATGGAAAATGATTTTACTAATGATTTCAACGGAAACGAGGTTTTATTATGCAACAGCATTAGCTCCTATTAGTAGGACCTGCATAATTTAATTTTTAAGTTTCCAAACGCTATGATTCCTGCACCGTTTCATGTGAACGAATTGTTTTTATTCCCAATGACTTCATCTTACAGACAATGCAACGAGTGCCATCGATCCAGACAAAACCGAGGAATATCTGGCTTGGATGCGAGGACGTCGGTCTTCTCTGGACATAAGCTGGGAGTGTTTGAACGCTGTACGTCCAGAATTGGTACGTATCAAATCAGAAGAAAACCCAACTTCTCAACCCAACACGGTTTTCCTACAACCGGCACCTCATTCACAACCACAAAGCCAACAACTAGAACATCAACAACAACAACAACAGCAGCAGCAACATCAGCATCTACAACAGCAGGCCATGCAATCACAAACACAACATCAAGTACCACCTCAACAACAACATCACCAGCAACCACCTCCCCTAACGCATTCCTCCGATGCAGATCACTTGACACAATATCAAACACAAAACGAACTCTCATCTGTTGTGACTTCTGATCTTAGTGCTTTATGACAAACACAATGTACATACCCACCCACCCCACACACACATACACTAATTCCGTAGTGATTCCTTGATTGCTTTGTGTACATAATCTGTCATCTCGGCTCTTATTCCCTCGAATTTTATTCTGGGTTTCTTGGTGCAATGATGTTTGTCTGTGATGCCGTTCGTAATCCCCCCGTGTTTCATTTCATTGATTCAATTGACGATACTGGTACCGTGTGTGAGAGAAATAGGCCATTTTTCTCACGTCACACACTCACGTGGTTTATTGGGGCCAGTAATGAGCCAAAAGAAGACTGACATTGTTGCACCGTGGCTTGCCCATCTCACAAACTATTGGTCAAATATACGTTGCTTTCTGTCTCTCAGATTACTTCCACTACTCACCTATCTTTTGTGTAACATATTGCTATCAATTATTGTCAGTTTTATTTCATTTTAAACGATCATGTATTTTCTTCCGTCACGTTTTCTCTCCTCGTGTGTGATTTCGCTTGTGTGTAGGGTCGGGATTGAGATGTGTATGGTTGCAAGCCCGTTTTGTGTTCGGCTGATGGTGTGCAACACCAAATTGAAGTTCAATTCTACGGGTATTTAGAGAATTGATTTTCGGAAACTAGGAGCATACGAGGGGTTTCCTCTTTTTGTCACTTTTCACGTGTGCGTATCCAAGACTTGACATTGGAACTTCGTACCGACTTGTAAACTGAGATCGAGGAATAGCTTTTATCTTGATGGTGAAACTTCACTTGCTATCCAGCATTCATTTACCGGGACTGTGGTGATCTTGGAATTGTGGAAAATGCCCTCGATATGACAAAACTGCAGGCGGGTATTGATACTTTCAGCTTGCACTGGTTGAGATATAAACTTGATGAATATGCAGTGTCTAGGTCGCACACCACAACCGATGAGGATGGGCTTGTTTAGAAACTACGCAGATTTATATACGTGTCCTGTAAATGGTTCTCGGAATTCGATGCAAAGTAATTTGCACTAACAATACATTATTTCTGACACAAAATGTCTGTACTTGTACACTTCTGTCCCACGACCAGTTTTGTCCGACCTACACTCGCTCATTAGGAATGGACAATTCTGTTTGGACCAGTGTTCTGAAACTGCTCAAGTTTGCGTGTGGCAATCACATAAATCAACTTACAGATTTCGGTGGTTTTGTGTTGTTGATCTCCGGATTGCATAAGCGGGTCATCGGTGATAACAAATCCATGGTTGTTTTTCTTATTTCGATAGCATGAGAGATTTCGAGTCAATGACTCCATTTAAATGTTATTCGGACAAGCGATAACTGTTCAATGGCTAAAACTTCAAATACGTTAGTTCAAACTTTCGAGTTCAGTCTGCGTCCATTATTGTGTGAAGGCTTTGGTCTCTGATGGGTATACGGGTGTGATGTTATGCGACCTTGAATTAACATCTAGGTACCGAAATCTTTTGGTAAATTTTCTGTTATTTTCTCTTATTGACTATAGATCCTTTGGTGTTAAAAAGCGTCTGAATGAAAATCAACCAGCAACAACAAAACAACTGTTGAGCTTCAAATAAAGAATAAATGAACGTACAATGAGTAACATAAAAAGAAATCACCAAGTCTTTTTAACTATTTTCTTTTGGACGCAAAATCTGCTGGCTTTTCCAATCCAAGTTTAGCTTGCAGTCTTCCACAAAAGTCGATAAAAGCCGCTTGGTTCCATGAGTTCTTATATGTAATGCCAACGCTTGTTGTATATGCCTCATCTCGTCATGGCATACTTCAATGAAGTCGTCATTTATATCAAGCTGGCACGGGGTATCGAAAAATGGGAAAGAGAACTTTTCTCAGTTACATATTAGATTAGGTTAACAATATTGAAATAAAAATGGGTTTCAGCAGTCTAGTGCTCCAATATACTCACAGAATTTTCTGTCAATCTCAACTAGACCTGAATAGACTAGTTATCAGATTTTTGAGGGTTTGGGGCAGCACTTATTAGAGTGTTTGAATTTCATCAACCGTTTGTTGAGGAACAAAGTTACTAAACTTGTCCGGTAGGATAGTACACAGTTTCAAATCAAGCTGATGGATAAAATTGAACGAAACCCGAAGCTCCTCTTCGTAGGGCCAGGGTAAAGCCTGGCGTTTCCACTTTTCTTACTACGACTGCAAGTACATAAACTGCTCTCGACGCCGCCAACGAACTCGCTCAATTTTACTCTAGAGTGTTCTACCCTAACAAGCGCTTATGTTATGCCTTCATTCAGATCATAAATGAACACAATACAGGACATCGCAGTGAACATCGAGTGTCCTGATGAGACTACTCGGGTTTAATATTAAATACCGCCAGGTGATGATTAAATGACACCGTTCCATCTAAAACAATGCGCCCATGCTCTATTCACTCTCTGATCTTGTCAACCTATCACTGAGTTGTAGCAAGGTTCCTACTGACTGGAAAGTGAATTAATCATTCCGATATACAAAATAGGGGAACCGCTCCGAGGTGTCTAACTACAGACCAGTCACATTGTTGCCAATGGTTTCTAAACTTCTCGAAAGATTTGTAGCTGACGAACCTATCAAACATTTGGAACAAAATAAGCTTCTTTCCATCGCACATCACGGATTCAGGACAAGACACTCCTGCGTCACCAATCTTTTCATAACTCTTGATAACTGGACTCGAGCCGTGGATTATGGATACCCTATCTATGCTTGTTACTTTGTTAACCACGGCATACTGCTACAGAAATTGGAGCAGCTTTGGGTGGGTGGTAGACTATTGGTCTGGATACAGGATTACTTGTCTGGAAGAGTCATCAGGGTAAGAGTTGATGGGGCACTATCCAGCCCAGTAGAAGTTACAAGTGGCGTACCTAAAGGCTCAGTTTTGGGGCCAATACTGGTGTTCAGCATTCTGCATAATATGGATCACCCACTTGAACACCTGTTTCATCGGTAAGAAGCACTTGGTAGCATATCTCGTGGCTGCAATTAAATTATTCCACAATATAGATCAAATTTTCGAAGGTTCTTCTTTTCTGTCCAAGTTTGTTTTATATGGAACTCTCTGCCCCCACTTACCATTTGTGCATCAAACGTGAACATGTTCAAGGCTGAACTTGACAAGTATATGTTGACCAAGATCCAACCTCCCCCGTGAGTACATTATGCTAACTTTCCGTGTTGATAAAAATTTTTGGTGTTTTATGGATTCCCTATAATTTTAACCTATGGTTACTGTTAAGTATTTGCTTTTTGGACCCATAAAACTTTAGATTACTTTTAATGTAGCCGAAACATCGATCGCAAGTCAATCAACTTTCTCCACAACGAGTGCTATCATCACAGTTGCCCATAGTTAAGTGCGTGATTGATCACCATCTAAAAAGTGGATTAAATTCTTAATTTTCTGAAGCGGAGCAAGTTGGGTGATTGAGACCGAAGATGCCTACATTGAGGATCCTACCCACCCTTTCTGAAACTCCGGAGTATCTACTTCGATAACGAACCAGCTGCAGGACACCGATTTGCGCGTGTCGTAGACAAAGAATTATCCACTAAGCTCCTGACAAAGCATTACTCTGTTTTTTATTTGTGTTCATTGAATCTTTCACATATCTCTGTTATTCCATCCGTTTTCCTTCTTATGATATTCTAACGGTTTTCAACCACATATTTTCGACATTAAGACAAAGTAATCTCCCTTTCTGCAGTCAAAATTTCCTTGTGAGTATATCAATTATTTATGGTCATTTTCGTATTTCAATCCTACTGTTACACCATGTGTTGAGAAACCTTTGCAAACGTACAAATGAATTAGCACCTCGATTCAAGATTTAGGCTAAAGGCAGATAGCGTACAATACGTTGGATACACGCAAATTTTTAGCAAATCGCACCTTTGAATTTCGATCCAGATAGTTCGGGAGAGCGGTGAAAATGAATCCATGAATCAAAAAGCGTGATAAATGTTGATGAAAATGTGATTGGGTAAACCATTTTTCGAAACGCAATTAACTGCCATTAAGTGTCACATTTCAAGAATTCAGTCGAAATGAGCTCTAAATTTGTCCACAAGAAAAAACCTCGAATGTAAACTAAAAAACCGAATTTGTAAATGGTTAACGGTACGAAAAGTTGCATGGCGACACCATCGGCAAAACCCATCATCAGATACATGGGAGACATTCCGTTTACTGCGGAAGAAAGTAAATAATAATTTGTAATCCAAGACAAGTTGTACTTTCAAGAAGTGATATCACGCATGATGGAGCTCAACCCAAAATACTTTATCGTATGGTTAACGATCAATCTAACGTGAAACCTGGAGTTGTGTCCGTGAACACGTCAGGTGGACCAACAACAACCGCATCAGAAACTGCTGAAGCTTTAGCCACGTTTTATTCATCTGTATTCAGTCCAAGAGAACATGCAATAAACATCCCAAATCAAACCATTTCAACTACGGTTGCCATGAGTGAAATAAATATAACGTCGAATCGCGTCCTTCAAGCCTTATTTAATATAAAGACCGGAAAGTCTCCTGAGACCAACAAAATAACCCAGCTAATGTTGAAGCAATGTGGGAATTTTCTGTACAAACCACTCATTCCTGTTCAAACAAACACTGGCAAATGGAGTGATTCCTACAGATTGGAAACGCGGAATAATTTCTCGTATTAATAAGGGTGGAAATCGCTCAGATGTTTCGAATTACCGAGGAAACAGCATGGATCTTGACGGAATTACTCCGGTTCATCTAATTTACTGATAACACTGTAAGATTGGACACAAGCGGTAGATAAAGGGCAACCAATTCACGCGTGCTACCTTGATATCCCCAAATCATTTTATCGTGTCAACCATAGCCTACCACTACAGAAGCTTGAATGGGTTGGTATCACCGGAAAATGGTTGAATTGGCTAAATCACTAATTAACAAGTCGAATTAACCAGTTACGTGTTGACGGTGCATTATCAAAACCAATCGCATCAACTAGCGGAGTTCTCCAAGGTTCAGTCCTTCGACCAATTCTCTTCCTGGTTTAAGTCGATGAAATACCGGAACTTGTGGGATGTAATATTTCGTCATTTGTGGACGGCATTAAGATATGGAGTTGCATCCGTAGCACAAAACATTGTCTGCTATTACAAAAAGATCTTGATACGCTTCATAACTGGTCGTTGAAGAATAAACTGCCATTTAACTTCAAGAAATACAGGATCATAAATGTGTGGGAATCAAGTAGAGTTCACATACTATATAGGTTCTTATATCCTTGAAAATTGCAGTGAAGAAAAAAATTTGGGTGTCTGGATATGCTCCAGTTTAAAAACCTCACTTCAAACTAACACCGCCTTTAAAAACGAAACACGTGTCCTAAATTTACTCAAACGGGTATTTAGGAAATTTTCTTGTGAGTCCTTCCACCGAACTATAAAGACGTCTGAAATCTTGGATTTCACTATTTTCGATTTTAGTGAAAGTGTCTTCAAGAAGGCGAATCCGTTGCTTGATAAGTTTATTGTAACCGAATCCATTAGCGCTGGTCAGCTTGATGTGTGATCAATCTTATTTTTGAAAAGTTCCCTTGAATTGTGTATGTTGGTTGGTTGTCCATCAACTTTTCATCGTATGTCGTTTCCGTTTCTAATATAAATCTAAATAAACAATGCAATGAGATCAAACAATACAGTGGAAGCGTTTCAGCCCAATATCAGTCTTTGAACCAAGGAATCAATACTGTGCACTTCTCTTTCATTGGTAATGTAGAGTACACGTTATGAGAGTCACTTGATAGCGAGAGAACAGATCCGTGGGGGTGGATGCATGCTTAATAGATTGTGTTTAAACTTTAAATATGTGATCTTGCTCGAGTTTTATGATTTCGTTACTCTTCACTAATCGACTTCTCCGGAATAGAATGCATCTCCGGTCACTACCATCATGGAACATAATCAAACAGTCAATAAAATAGCAATATGTTGCTGACATTTTCCAAATGCAAGATGTCACAACTGGTGAACGGTTCACAAATAATTATGCGTGTATAGACCCTATTTTCGACCACCAAGCAAGGTAAAAACGTTTCAACACTCACCACATATCTCCGAATGATTCGATCGATTAACGGTCTCTGACGAATCTTGCGCTTTGGCTATAATAAAAAGACAACTGAATAAAATGGCCAACACCTTACCTTCGGATAGATTATTCGCAGTTTACGCAAGTCTCTTTCGATGTTTGTGATTTGAAGCCCTATGGTTTGGTAAACGAGAGACGTTGATTCGAATGGCGCAAAATTTACATGTTTGTCAAGCAAGAAAAATGATTTTTGTTGCTGGTTAAATTGTTTTTGCTCAATTATTTCCACTGTTTCATGGCATGCGGATACTAACCCTACAGCCCCTACCTGATGACTACAAACAGCACACAACGGGTCGTGGGGTGTGTGATGGAAACGCATGCAAATGACATAGAGCGACTAAAATAAGCCAGTCGCACACACGAAACGTTCAATAGTTGCATCCAATCAATTTGATGAACAAGTACAGAAAGGCAGCACAGTTCAACTCATTTATGTGATGAATTCGAATACGAAAACCTGGCTTGTAAGTGTGTCAATGAATAAAGGTTTTAATAAATATTTCGCGAATCGCGGAATTTCAGCGTGCAGTCCTAATGCGACAAGTCTGTTTCTTTATATTTCGGTTATAGACCAGGGACCGAAACCACCTTCAACTGCGATCATGTTTTAATATTCTTCATTCAACGTCTGAATAATTGTGTAGTTCTAAACATAGTGGCAGAAAATTTGATGTTGTGTTACGTGAAAATGCCATAACTAAACAGCAGGAATAACGTCGCTCTTTAGATAAAAATGGTTAATTATAATTGTTTCAAGATTTATGCTTAGAAACAGGCGATTAGTTGATTGGTCTTATCAACTTCATCCATCAGGGGCATACAAGCGCAACTTGTTTTCCATTCATCCACCGTTTCAAGCGCATGCGGATTCTGATCCTACCGTCCTTACCTGATGGGTGCAAACAGCAAGAAACCGGTCGTGTTGTGTGAGTGTGATGGAAATGAGTGTAAATGAGCTTTTTTCAGAGTATCACGATTTCAGTTTATATAACTACAAGAGGGATAATCCATCCAGTATGATGAATTTCCTTTAGGTTCCACAGTTGGACGGTTCGTACAGTAAGTATGTGAGTAAATACGCACGCAATTTTGCATGGAACCTGCAATCTTGAATATTCGCAACACTGTGTCCATAAATAACACTCTGTTGTGCTTACAAGGTGGTTCGTGAAGGTCATTTGATATGCCTTGCTATTTAGATTATACTGTAGCACCTGTATAGATATAGTTTCAAAATGAATATATAAGCTAAAAATTCTAAAATCGATGACACACTATTGCTAGCTTCGATCTTGATACGAATGTTGATATAATATGAATTAGGTCAACTTACAATCTCTGTTGTTTAAAATTTCTTGGTTGCGCTTTCTTTTTTCAATTAGATCCAATACGTTGGACCCAGCCCGACCAGCGATGTATTTCGATCCCAAATATTTTTCTACATGTTCATCGAATTCCTGAGTCAGCTTTTGTTTAATTACTGACGTTTCGTTCTCTTTTTTGACTAGCAACTTTCTTTCCTCACTCCATTTAGGATTGATCCCTAGCTAATAGAAGAATTTGAAGCATCAGAACTGTAGAATGGAGCACTGTCGGTTTCATAATTTAAATTGCTAAACGACTGTCTAATAAATGAAGAATACTAATATATCTAAGTGCGTGGATGTGAGCACTTTTTAAATTGGTCATTTCTAATGCATTTAACTTTAATATTCGTGGCGGCTTGTAAATAAATATCATCCAAAGTTTTGTTGGAGAGTTCAATCGAATAATTTAGGGCAATGAGTTAAAATCATATTACATTAAATTACATAAGTATCAAATTTCAGTTTTAGGGTATACACAGTAATTCCTACGACAAGCAGTTGCCGAAAAGATGATAATAATATAATATATGATATAATTTTGCAAATATTTTATGATTGCAGCAACTGTTAATTGGGTGTTGCAAGAACTTTACCCACCTGGAGCGATGCTATACACGCATTTGACTTGTTTCTTTATGCCGCATGAGTTGTCTAACTTCGATCTAGTACGAATTTAAATGTACATCTTGAGCACATGATGATTCAAGCTGGACAACGATTTGTATGATTATACAATCCACATCTGGAGTAAAATATTCATCCAGATCGTCACAGCAAAATGCTGCAGAAGGTTGATTACATTATTCTGGAATTCCCTACCTTTGCATGTGGTGGACTCTCGTTGCCGGCGATATTCAAAGCGAAATTGGACTTATACATGCAAACGAATATCATACATGAGAGGGGAGGGCATTCCAAAGGAAACAGACACGTACAAAAATATCGGCGACAGCTAATACGGGAATGTGGAATTTGTTGTGTCACTGAGTAGCTGCGTGTATGTTGTGACTAACATTATTCGAATAGATGTTTCAAAGGAAGATGTGGGCTATTTAATATTTTGTATGTCAGTATCACGTCACTCCGAAGGGTGGAGTGTCTTAGTTTTTACAATCGTTCCTCGTACGTTAGTTTCCGGAAACCACTGACGAGTTTGGTTGCACAATGGCATAATTTATGAAGCAATAGTATTTTCTTTTTAACCAGGGAATCCAAGATTGCGTTGCATGCTCCATAGTTGGAAGTGAGTAGGCTTTCATGATGGTGGGCAACCTTCCATACGAGAAGGCTCTGAAAATCCGTCGCAGCAAACATAGAAGCTTGGAAGCACGGTTGTAGATGACATCACAATGCACGCTGTTTTTTAGGCGGCCGCATACCCAGGGTACAAGATCCATTTTCCACTCGGTCCACCTCAAAATCGTCTACCCAAAGTGATATTGGTACTGGAATGGCATACCAATTTGCAACACCTTGCATTTTTTTGAAATTGAATGGGAGCTTATTCCGTACCGACCGTTCACGGAGAGCATCTAAATCACTTTGCAGCTGTACACAGTCCTCAGTCGATTTTATCAGCGTACAAAGTGTATTATCATCAGCAAAGAGAATCACCTTGCATGAGAGCGTCTTTGGTAAGTAGTTGATGTAAACCAAGAAAAGTACTGGCCCGAGGACGAACCTTGCGGTACGCCACTAGAGACATCAATGACCAGTGATTGTACCCCGTTGATTCGAACGTTTGTCTTGCGCCCAGTGAAGGAACTTTCAAACCATACAAGAAGCTGTTTGCTGATACCCATCTGCTGCAGCTTTTGTAGTAGTCGATAGTGAGCAATTCGGTCAAAAGCCTTTTACATATCCAGATAGAAAGCGTGGAGGCTAGCTCTTTCGTCAACCGCTTGGGTCCAGTCATTTATCACCATCAACAAGTTTGTCAAGCATGAGCGAGATCTACGAAAACCAGTTAGTATATTTTGTGATTTCAAGTGATGAACTATTTTTCCGTCACTATACGCTCTATAACTTTGGATATCACAGGAAGTAAGGTGATAGGACTGTAGTTTGCAGGATCTGAACTTCTACCACCCTTGTAGATAGGTGAAATTACCCCAGTTTTCACTATGTTGACACTACTCCTTCGGTTAGAGAATGTCTAAATAATTCACTTAATAGTTCACAAAGTTACTAGTCATCGAATTTCAGTACAGTTGGTGTGATTCCGTCCGCTCCTGGGGATTTCCTAGGGTTCATTCGACACAAATATCGTTGTAAAATCTCCGAATTGATCACGATTTCATTTAGCTGTTGCGTCACAGTTGATGTCGGTAATTCTCCAGTCGATCTGATCGTTAAATGACTAAATACGTTTGCATAAAATTGAGTGAGATCTTCAGCTATTTTCTTTGCTGAGACTATTAATCTATTGTAAGTAAGCACAGGAAACACCTTAGGTTTCAGGATCGATAAAGCATTGACAATCCGATATAGCAATTTAAAATTATCTTACATTTTCAAAGAAATAAATCGATGGTAATTTTGCTTCTCTTCCGTGACGCGAGCGTTCACTTCGTTTCTATTTCTGCAAAATTGTTCCCAGGAAGCATCAGTCCCGTTGCATTTTTAGTGCAACTAAGAAGCTTTAAGCGAAAGTCACTTGCCTGTCATTCATCGCGAATTTTGATATATGTTTGACCGAAGTCTTTCTGTGAGTGCGGCGCAATGTGTTTCGGTGTTGTAAAAGTTAAGCACTCGCAAATTTACTAACTCAAGCGCATCACGTAAACTCGCGTAGGCGATACTCCTGAATAGTGTGGACTCACGTACTCGTATAGTGCTGCATACATACTCGAGGCCTAACACAAGGTGATCACTCCGACCGTTGGGGGAAATGTAATCAGCACCCGTAACTGCCGTTGTATCGGAAATAAGGATTAAATCCCAAACGGACGACAAATCTATGAGTAAAGTCGGATGATTGGTTAGGTAGTGGAAGCATGTTTATCAGCTCACGGAATTTATGATCGAGTGAATGTAGAGGATGATTTGATCTGGAAAAGAGACTAGGAATGTTTAAGTACCCCATGACTAGTAATTGGGAGCTTCGCATCTCGCCGGCGTAGTGAATGGCCTCTAATAACCTGTCGTTTTGAGCATCCGTCGAGACAGGCTGGCGATATATTATGCCCTTTGTAGTCGTCCTGTGAATCCACTCTTAGGCTACACTAAATGGAATCTTCTGATTAAAAGTTGGGATCGTGAATCTTTATGCACTGGATTCAAGGACTTATGGAAACGTTGGTGACAGTATAGAGACACACTACCACCTTTTCTTTGGTGATCGTTCCATAGTAGTATCCTAGATTTGACTCTCACATCCGAATAAACAGCAGTCGAGTCAGTGTAATATCATAGTCCTCTGGGGCTAAGGGACCACCCTGTGTTGTTCTTCAAATTCGTGTGCAGCGCCAGGCGGGCATCTTATGAGGTCAAACTCATCAGAAGGATCGTTTACATTGGCCTTTGCGAAGAACTCAAGATGCTAGAAGAGAGGCATCTCGATCTTACGAATGCAGAAACTAACTGTTTCAGCCGTTTAAGATACATCGGCATGAAAATAGACAAAAACTCAGCCTATACCCCGAAAAGAAAAGCTAGAACATTTTGTTTCAAACTTCACAGCCGCACTCGAAAATGGATAATCATGTGAAATTCTCGAAGACCGATCCTGGGAACATTTTCGAAATGTCAGAAGCAAGGTGACGTACTTAATTAGCGAAGACAAGCAATATCACCATTGGATGCTGATAAACCAGATGGAACGAGATCATAATGCATTCTAAACGATTGTAAACAATACGACTAAGGTTAGACCAGGAGTTTCTTTAGTTCAGACAGACAATGTCAGAGATACAGCTGACGCCCTAGCATCATTTTATGCGCAAGTCGTTTGTCCAAAGGATGTGTCCCTGTCAGCGCCTTTGCCACTTTCAAAAGAGGTTGAAAGCGTAAGTGATGTCGATGTGAATCCTACGGTTGTGTGGAAGCATCTACGCAGGCTTAATTTTAACAAATCCCCAGGGGAAGACAAAATAACGCTGGCTATTCTGAAATCATGTGAGCTGGAGCTTTGCGGCTCATTATATGATTTATTTAAACACACAATAAATACGGGAATCGTCCCAGCTGACTGGAAAACCTGAGTTATTACGCCAATCTACAAAAGTGACAGTCGTTCGACCAGACCGATTACCACCCTGTGACGCTCCTTTCAGTGGTTTCTAAAGTATTGGAACACTTGGTTTGTGAATGTCTTATCAGTCACCTCGAGAGCCATGAAATTCTTTCTCAGGTACAACATGGATTTAGAAAAAATATGCTCATGCTCGTCTAGCTTTCGCACACCTTTAAACGACTGAACACAAGCATTGGACGAAGGGAGTTGCGTACATGTCTGTTACTGGGATTTCAGCAAATTTCATGGATTACTGAAGAGAAATACCTGGGCGTGTGGATTAGCAGTAACTTGAAGTCTTCACGACAGTGTTCTGTTGTATACAAAAAGTCCTGCCAAAGCTTAGGATTGCTTAGTAGGATCTTTGGTCGTTTCACAAAGCAGATACTCCCACGTATTATTAACACCTATATCAGACCAACAATGGAGTATGCTGTTCAAGCATGGTCCCCATGGTTACAAAAGGACATGACCTTGCTGCAACGGGTATACCACCGCGCTACAAAACTGGTGACCGGGCTATACAACAGGCCATACGAGGAGCGGATTGCAACACTAAACCTCTTTGACTTTTCGTACCGTCGTCTCAGGGGTGACTTGATCCTGCTTTTCAACATTCTGCATACAGTGGATCACCCACTGAACACCTGTTTCATCGGCAAGAAGCATGTGGTAGCAGATCGCAGGGATACAGTTAATTATTCCACACTCCAGATCAAATTGTCGAAGGTTTTTCTTTGCTGTCAGAGTTTGTTTTATATGGAACTCCCTGCCCCCACATATCATTTGCGCAACAAGCCTGAACATGTTCAAGGCTGAACTTGACAAGTATATGTTGACCAAATCCAACCTTGCACCTGAATACACTGCTAACTTTCATATGGATAAAACAATTGTGTTGTTTATGCATTCCATATATTTTTAATCTGTGGTTACTGTAAAGTATAAAACAAAACTCTGATAGCAAAGAAAAACCTTCGACAATTTGATCTGGAGTGTGGAATAATTAACTTGTAGCTCTGTGATCTGCTACCACGTGCTCGACGACGGTCCGAAAATCAAAGAGGTTTAGAGTTGCAATCCGCTCCTCGTATGGCATGTTGTATAGCCCGGTCACCAGTTTTGTAGCGCGGTGTTATACCCGTTGCAGCAAGGTCATGTCATTTTGTAACCATGGGGACCATGCTTGAACAGCATACTCCATTGCTGGTCTGATATAGGTGTTATTTATACGTGGGAGTATCTGCTTTGAGAAGCGACCAAAGATCCGTCTGAGCAATCCTATGCTTTGACAGGACTTTTTGTATACAACAGATCACTGCCGTGGTATACCCCAAAAGCTGACTCCGAGAGGAATAATAAAAGGTATATTACATCCGCGTGCGTTTAATTGTTAGAACAATATATCCTGATAAGCTGAGCTCAAAATAATGCAACCGCACAGCACGCATGAACAGTAGAATGAGCCACACATTTGATATAATCTACTCGTTATGTAGTATAATAATTTTAACAATTCCATATCATGTGATAACAGCGACGAGGTCGGGTGGGTAAAGTCTGCGCAGCTCTTTGTATCCTTTCAAACAAGATAGATGATTATTCACCTTATCTGTACTACGATATAAAAGTGTGGTCGAAGATAAGTAAGTCGGAAGACTGCGAACTGCTCCAGAAGGATCTGGACAACCTCCAGTCTTGGTCCCTAAAAAATCGCATAATTTTCAATTTCCAAAAGTGTCACACGTTAAACATTGGCAAATATGTGGAGTACCAGTATTTTCTTGGAACACAGCCTCTCGTGGACCATGGAACAAAAGGACTTGGGTGTGTTAATAAGCAACACCCTAGGGATGTCGAGCCACTGCAACTACGTCTATCGCAAAACATCACAGAAATAGTCACTCCTAAAGAGAATTTTCGGTAGGTTCTCAAAACAGACAGTTCCCTGAATTATAAATACGTACATCAGACCCACGGTGGAATATGCAGTTCAAGCATGGTCGCCATGGCTTAAAAAAGATGTTGCGACTTTGCAACGAATATAACATCGAGCTACCAAACTGGTCACTGGACTCAGCCAGAAACCCTACAATGAGCGAATCAAAACGCTAAATTTATTTGATTATCCACGTCGTCGTCTCCGAGGGGATTTAATTCTGGTTTACAATATTTTGAATACCAAAAATCACCCTCTACAATGCTTATTGAATCTACGGAGCTCGCATAATACAAGAACTCACACATTTACTCTAACTGTCCCTCACTCGAGGCTCAACTGCAGACGACATTTTTTGCCGTGCAAGTTTGTTTTACTTGGAAAAATCTGCCAGATATTGTTGTACACTCACCAAATCAGCGAACTTTCAAGAGAAGCCTTGATGCCTATTTGACCCTAAACCCGTGCATCGAAGAAAACTATACATCTTAACACCATGCACCTACATTTGTTATCCCACCAATCGAAAACAATTTCTGCCCTTTGGATACTTACTTGATTCTTGAACTGCTCAGTAAGCAATCTAATCCCATTTTCGCTTGTTATATTATTCGTTGTTGCCATATTATTCTGTGGTTTTTTGTAAAGCTATATGCTTTTTAGACCATTAAAATTGAATTGAATTGAAATTGAATTGAGGATGTGTTTTACTTTTTTGATTAACCACAAACCTACTTATTCCTAATTTCAGAATGAACATGTTTAAACATATACTATCACTGAATCTCAAGGTGCGACACATGTTTGATTCTAAGCGTACGACTCCATACTGCATACATATATTCTTCACTTAATAATCGAAACACACTATTAGAAATAAATATGATATTGATTTAATCACTGTAAAATGATTAGAAAATCGAGGATATTGATCACGAATAAGATAGAAAACAGAAAACCTCGTAAATTGCAGGTTGGGTCGGAATCACCTAGTCACATTGATTGCGCTACGAAACATATTCTGTCAGTTACCTTGGTCGGGTTTACGTCAGCTTCATATTTCGCAAGCTCATCGATGTACGCTAGCTCTTTTGGAAGGTCTGAAATGTACTCATTCTATCTGAAGAAGATGATCAATTCAACGCTTGCATATTACCGTTTCAACGACCGGCTTCTCATCGCAAAGCGTTCGGGTTATCGAGTTCGGACGAAAACCTGCACAAGCGAAATGTTGTAAGAACAATCAGGTCCCTTTCCGAGTCAAAATTTGATTATATGAAACTTATGATTTAATATTGCATATAATTTACTAAGGTGATGATGCCTAACATACAAGGAACTAGTTTTATTCCTCTCACGATCGTTTTTGTAGGATTTGATAATACGGTCCATTATAATTATATGCGTATATCGCATGGTATCTTAAAATACTTTCAAAGATTTTGCTCAAATTTCGTGCGCTATATAAAATTGTTTCAAAAATCAGATACGCGAGGATTAGTAAGAAGCTTTCAATCAGCAGCTTACAATATGGTGTCTATATATAAAGGAAAAACGCCAATAAGAAAATTTTGTAACGATTCCTTCCATATCACGGAACAAACATTCCAACAAAAGCTTAATTAAGTCAAAACATGTTTTTAAAATTTACCACGGTCTGTTTAGTGGCGTTATCAGACAAATCATTGATCAAATAGGCGCAGAACTTTTTCAAATACCTTTAGTGAAACCAATTATTTCCTGGTTGTCTTCCTTTTCTGGGTATTTGTTGAAAGAGCCAATACACGCTGTTTATCAATAACATACATAAACAACATAAATTTCAGCAATATGCATCAGGTTGCTTGGAGTAACTGCGTGCAATCGCTGTTCGATTGAACCTTCAAAGATGGTCATGTTTGTGAATTGATAAAACAAAAATAGAAAATATGAAAGCATTAAATAAAATCAATATTACAAAGGTATGATTATTTGCCAAACGTTTTAGAAGTAATCGTTTAAAGGGACGAGATAGCCAAATTGAAAATAACAAAGTTAATGATCTAGGAAACTTCTTATCTCACCCACGTCAACCTACTGTTACATCTCAAGGCCTTTGGGAAGACGAACTACGTCGCTTGTGTTCCTCGCATGGGACGTGATACATGCATCATGAGACAAACGGAAAAGTTTTTGGCCACTACATTGCATCACTAAATTGACTGCTTAAAGTCAGGTAGCTGAATGTCCATTCCTCAACTCAATTCTGACTAAGGCTCTAGTATGTAACTGAATGCGGATATCGAAAATTCCTGTATTCGAATCTACATCGCCCTTGCGCTTAGCCACCATGTTCAGTCTGTTGACATTTATGCACCTATAAGAAATCATATACGATGCTAAGTATTCGGGGTTTGTTCCATTTAACGACTACGGCGCTTTCAGTCGAGTAAATCCGGCTGTCAGCCTCTGATTGATTCCGGCGACTGAGAAAATTATGGAGCGCATTGTGAGTGATAGTTTAAAAAATTATATAATTTCTTGGGTTTTCAGCATTGGTTTCTCAGTATTGTATGTTGTCTGTTCAGCTTAACCTCAATAGGGGATTGAATGAAGTCATTGGTTCGGTTGATGCTTGCAATATTGACGTTTCCAAATATCTATCTATCTATCTGGTTCCTTGTACGAACCATATGTACGAGTGGCATTCAAGTATAACTTTGTTTACCACTTATCCACTGTTCCAAGACTCACTGAACCTAATCTTACTGTCTCCACCTGATGACGGCAAACAGCCAGAAACCGATAGTGGAGTGTAAGTGCGGGGGATGTGAGCAACACATTACTTTGATCTATGTAACTATTTAGAAACAGTTGGTTTTGCATCGCCCTGTTAAAATAAATAACGAAGTACCTCCATATTAATAACACCCCAATAGGACAAGTAAATGCTACGACTCGATTCCCAAACGACCCAGTGCTCGAATCCTCACTTTTCTTGTATGCGCGAATTACATAGCACAATATTTGAGTTGTGATTTTCACTGTTAGAAGCATAGTGCAGTGGCAACTAAACATGACACTTGGACAAAGTTATCGCCAAGTAACCTGAAATTTTCAATCTAAAACCACTGAGATATTTTAAGGTATTTCGCTTTCTGGTAGTTTCGAAACAATCCTAACGAACGAATCTCAAACGATATATATTGAATTCATAACAGTGCAGAAAAATCGGCAGCAGAATATGGAAAACTGTCCCGTTTCGCGCAGTCACCGAATTTGATCATCCATGCAGGAATATCTTCCTGCTGTTCCCTCTTGTTCACCACTGCGTAGATTACCTCAAGCTGTCACGCAACACGCGCCACCTAAACTGCGGCAAACATCTTCTAACCAATACGAATCCCTCGATTTTCGAACACACTGACTGCAGCAGTTGTCAATTCCCCATTCCGTTTGACTTTAAACAACGTTTGGACGCATATATGGGAGGGAATGTTTACGCTGTTTGACGTATTTGTCTTTTAACACTTTTAATGTGATTCAAGTTTCTCGGTTATCCAGGTTTGCTACTACAGGAGACGATATCACAGTCCTAGAGAGACTTACCAGCATCCGCTGCACTGAGGGATGTGCCTTAACTGGGTTCGATACTCTACCTGTACAAATGCCACGAGAATCCCGGGAGGGTGCAATTCAAACGCGAGTGAGGTTCACTTTAAGACATTTGAGCCCCATTCGGACATTTTTATTACTTTTTCCCCTGTACAAAACAGTGTGGCTATTTGAAGCCATGTGCTTAATTTACCATTAATATACTATTCAACCCCATTTAATTAATCCAGAAATACACGCGGATTGATTCTTTGTGGACCTGTAGATGCTAAAAATTATCCAACGTGCTGTTATTGTAATGTTGAAAAATATTCCAAATAGTTGCCTGTGCGGCATTGCACCGCTTGTGGGACTTAGCTTAGTCCCCACATGGAAGCTAAATTTAAATTTGCAAATGAGGATTTATTTTCGAATTCGCAAATAATTGGGTTTAGCACAAAGTCAGATCGGCGTTCGAATGTCAGGTCACGGATACACATACCTGATGAGCGGCAACAACCGCGAAACCGGCTGTGTGCTTCCATCCTGCTTTTCGAACGTCATATACTACTTATTAATAAAAATCTGGCTTCAATCAAAATGCCCAAAATATGTTTGCTTAAATTTTGAGGCACCGTTATAAAATGAACAGTACGTTCCCATCAACTAAATCGACGGTTCTTGATTGCTATCGTAGACTAGTGGTATTCGAAAGAGAAAAACCGACCGGTGGTTCACTAATCAAAGACAGCTAGAAGAAAGAAACTTTAACTATGCCTGGAATAAGGTGTTTTCGATTGAATTTTTCAATTTGAAATCGTAGGTTGTCCAACAGTTCGTGGTGATATTGATTCACCGTCCATTAGCTGAACCGAGAGTAATTCCTTAGAATCAGCTGCTTTCAATCTGTTCATTGAGTAGCAACAAAGTTAACAATGCTTTGCTTGGTGTCAAGTCGAATAATCCAATTTGGATCTAGAATACGAAGCAGGATATAACGAGTCGATTTTCTAGCTAAATTTTATAACCTGGTGACTGAAGTTGACGGATTTTCTTGAGGGGGATGCCTTCATCCCAGGTTATGTCCAACTCGCCGTTATCTTGTATCAACCATGCATCCCTGTAGAAACGATAATAACGGTTGATTATGTTTATTATATGCATCCGTTCTGTATTATGGCAAAAATGAGGAATAATCTATATTATTCCTTTCAGTATTATGCTGTAAATTGGGAGGTTCCACATACCTCTTTCCAGAGAATCAGTAGATATCATTTTGCACGTTTACATCAAGGGATATTACAGTGAAAATCTGTTCTTCATACAGATCTAAAAAAGCTTTAGATTTTTAAAGTTAATAATTTCCTCAGAGTTTGTTCAAATAGACCTAAAAGCTTTTGATGTAGCTTCGAGTCACAAGAGACATGCAGACCAATCTCATGCACCATTGAGTCCATAAACACGAAGATTACGAAGTTTGGATTGATGATAAATGATTAAAAAATAACGCCAGCAGTGGCTTGTTTTCGCTCACCCGACCTGCTAGATGTAACATATGAGACGACTAGTTTGTCGTCTCCAGTAGAACAATTCTCTTGGTTCTGTTAATTTTGTCATGGCAGTAGATGACTAAATGAACATGACATTCATGACTAACAAGGACAATAACTATAGTTACTGAAGAGAGATTTTCTCTAAAAAAATAGTTATCAATAAGCAGATCTAACTTCTATCCATCGAACTATTTTGCCCTGGCTGCTGGGAGAGCTTAGGGACGTTTATGTGAAGTTTCTTGGGTATAGTATACACATAACGTCCCCAACATCGATTGATATGAAAAATGTTTCACTATCGAAG
>JACCGJ010000501.1:30241-87505 GCA_013407085.1 Atriophallophorus winterbourni | reverse complement strand
CACAGTTAAATCCAGCAGGCTTCATGCGTCGTGAAAGTTCCAAAGACTTCACAAGTTGTATTTCTTCCTTCCAGGTTTCCCAAGTGCTCCTTCCACTACCATCTAGCTCCTCGTCCCAAATATGTCCTCTCTTGCATAACGCTTGTAACAATCTTTTCGGCTTTAGCAAAAGTAGCGCTACAAATCCATCCATCCATCCATTCTCTCTTCTCCCAGTGAATGAGGTGACTATTCCTCAGCAGTCGTTATTGAAACAAATGCGTCTCCTATCTGATCTCAAGCTAATTCGTATCAAAGATGAAAGAGTTCGGATTTTATTGGAAGTATACGTCCCGGAATTTCACTGGGTGTTGGAACAGCGGCTTGGCAGACCAAAACAACCATTTGCACACTTGATGCAATTGGGATGAACGATTATTGGTCCAACTTTGACAGCAATTGGTAAAGCTTCGATCAATTGTCTCAGCACACAAGTGGATATTGCTGAGGACATTATAAAATTGTTTGACAGTGAACTTTCTGATAATCGTGATAATAGTGCGTTGTCTATTTCGGTACAAGATAAACATATACTATCGAAAGCCGAGCATGACACACGCTTACGAAACGCACATTTCGATGTACCTGTTTTGTGGAAATTGGATACCAGTCATTGACCTCGTATAATGACAGAGAAGAGACTTCGATATTTAAGGGATCGCTTGCTCGGAGATAGTTCGTTGTTGGCAAAATATGATGAAGTATTGCGAGATAACTTCAGTAAAGGATACGTCACAAAACTTTGGCCGGCAAATGATGAAATTATTTGTTACATTCCTCATCATCCAGTTTTGAATACCCGGAAAGGTGAGGATCGTGTTTGGTTGCGCAGCAAAATTCCATGGAATTTCTTTGAACGATTGCATACATCGTGGTCCTGATTTGACTAACAGCATCACAGGAGTGATTTTGAGATTCCGCATGAAAGAGATTGCAATATCAGCTGATATTCAAGAAATGTTTCTTCAGGTTCGTCTCTAAATAGGCGATCGAAGTTCCTTTTGTTTTCTCCAGCATACTGATGGAGATCTTAGTCGTCCCCCGGATGCATATAGACTAAATGTCCCTCCATTTGGAACAACCTCTTCTCCATATTGTGCGACTTTTGCTCTGCGTAAAACAGCTGACGATAATGCTCATAGTGACACAATACTTGCTGTGAAAAGGAATTTCTACGTTGACGACTGCTTGGTATCTGTCGATACTGCTGAAGATGCTATCAAATTGGCTGATGAACTCCGACGATTAATGCATCTTGGCGGTTTCTTCTACATAAATGGGTTAGCAATAATGCTTTGGTACTGGAAAGCATTCCCGCATCGGAAAGAGCAATGCATCCAGTTGATTTGGACATTGCATATTCAAGCCTACAGCACACGTTGAGACTATGTTGGTCCGTTGACAGTGATCGATTCCGGTTTAGTGTCAATATCCCTTCTCGTCCAGTATCCCGCCGTGAAATACTATCCTGCATCGCAGCATTTTATCATCCCCCGAGGTTTGTAGCGCCAATTTTGTTGACAAATCCTCGTTGGGTTCTGATATATCTAGGGATTTGGCGTGTCACTCAACTTTGGACGTATCCTTTATTGTCAATTACAATCAAACGTTCTCAGTTAAATAGTACTCAAAAGTATTCAGTTAATTCAGAGTGTTCATCCGTCTTCGTGGATTTGGATTTAAAATTTTGCATGCATTCGTCAAACAATCGTATAGCAAATGGAATGTTCAAGGAAGGTTTTAGCAAGTCGCTCCAGAACGAATTCTCGGAATTCTCGAATTCTCTCTGATACCTTTCCTGAGGACAGTTTCACTAATGACTCTCCCCACAGTTTCTTTTCCCAATCTTTGCAACCATTCGGGCACCGTTTCGCTGAACCAGCAGAGGCACGAATCAACGAAATGGAAAGAAAAAGAAAGGCAAGAGAGCGGAGAAAATTGGAGAGGGAAATTGATTTTAAGAAATTGTAATTGAGATAAGGGAGCTAGAAGTTAGAAAACACTGTTTAGAAAAAATGAAAACTCTTCACACCGGTGACGAAATATATATGGGAAATATTACCGCTCCCGGGAATCGAACATGCGCCCTCGGACTCATGGTCGAAGCAGATGACCACTGCACCCTAACCCCATTCCCGTATCGTCCAACCCGAAATATCCAAAGGTTTGACTGGAATAACTCCCGTCGTGAACAAGAAAAATCGGTTGAAGAGTTTGATCTAAAAACACCCGTTGCAGATGTTGATGACTTTGTCTCGATTCAGTCACAAAGTTGTGGACGTCCTGCTTGTTTTAGTTCGCCTTGTGGTGAGCGGAGCAATTCGAACGATAAGTTGACCACTGATTTTACAGAGACTGATGTGAGGACGCGATCAAAAGGTCTGTTGAAGTCTGATCTTGATATTCCCTTGGAACTTGTATTTGATTTTGGATTTGACAGGGGACCTGGCCGAGCTGCTGATATGTCCGTTTCGCGTGATCGGTGGCACAGTCCGAAACGTTGTTATGGTGCTACATCGAACTATGAAGTGTCACCAATCAACGTGATCAGTATTTATGCCGATTCGAGTTCCCATGCGTGTGCCTCGGAGCGAAATCTCATTAATGACAGAAAACCTTCGATTGACAAGTGTGCAGATCTGATAAAGGATGTAAAGAACAGAAAGTCAGTGTGGAACGAAAGCCATGCTGTCTTTGGGGGGGCGTTGTTGTTTCTTTCTGTTCCATCAATATCATCTTCCACACTGCTTTTCTGACTTGTCATTACCCTATCGCTTTATGAACCCTTTTGCTTATTTTGACCTTGATTTTCTGCGCACAATTTGTCGTTATCTCGATCGCGTGGGACGTTCGGACATCTGAACTGAGCTTTGATTTTAACTCGTGTACGTAACTTGGTACGTACTCGATATTGTTTTGACATTAACCCGGATTTTAACCCGGTTAACCCCAATAATTGAGTACTTTTGATTGTAATTGACAATTAAGGAAACGTCCCAAGTTGAGTGATGTGCAAAATCCCCAGGTATATCAGAACCCAACGAGGATTTGTCAACAAATGTGGTGCTCAATTATTGTGTTTAACCGGGTTAAAATCCGGGTCAATGCCAAAACAATATCGAGTACGTACCAAGTTACGTAAACGAGTTGAAATCAAAGCTAAGCTCAAATGTCCGAACGTCCCACGCGATCGAGATTACGACAAATTGTACTTTTGAATGTAATTGACAATTAAGGAAACGTACCAAGTTGAGTGATGCGCAAAATCCCAGAGGTATATCAGAACCCAACGAGGATTTGTAAACAAAAGCGGTACTGTGTTGAGGCAATCGAAATATAGTAAAAACACACCTCAATTATTTGAGTCTACCGGGTTAAAATCCGAGTCAATGTCAAAAACAATATCGAGCACGTATCACGTTACGCACACGAGTCCAAAAGGGAAATAGAGTCAAAATATTTAAAGAGAAATAGTAAAACAAAATGCAGTTGGAAACATGTAAATGAGACAGTGTTTGAATTACAAAATTAACAAGAAATATAACAAATAGATGTTGGACGGTGAAGAGATCCAACACTCCTTACGATTTTGAAAATTATTATGATAATTTCTATTTCTATATCTATCTATATCGTGGGATATTTTCTGACGTCCACGCCATGCGATGAAAATAGCTCGTTATGTGGATCAGAAATTAATCAGTTTTGTTGAGCATTACTGGTGGTTTCAGGGATTCAACTCACATTACTCTGGGTTTCATTTCCGATATCTGACCGGTGTTCCTATCATGCCATTTCGGGCAATGAGCCAAGTAAATTGTTGCTGAATTGCGGCGATTCTTATTGGTGTTGAGAGCTCTCTCAGTCTCGTTTGTTCTATCGTTTCTGAGTATCTTAACCATAAGTGCATACCATACCAGTTTGACCCTATCAAGGCCCCGTGAGTTCCGTTTATGACAATTTCTACCTCACTTAAGCTCCTCTTTGTGCTTAGGTACTTGGATGTAAATTTCAGCTGCTTACCTAATTCTAGCAAGACATTGGCGCTGGTTTTATGTCCAACTGCATAATCCTAGCTTATGCATTCCACCTTTTATCACGAAGCACAGGTCTGAAGACATACAAGTTCTTAGCATTGCTCGGCAATAGCACACAGCGCCTTGCGAAATCGAATTGGGCATTGGGGTTGATAGTGTGGTCAGACTGTGACGTCTTGTATCACGCCAGCTTCATCACTCGCATTCCACTTTTGTTAAGTAGCGAATGAGTTGCTCAAGTTGTGCCCATGTTGTTTGGGCGAAAGCTGCCAGAGCGTTTCGGCCGTTGCCGTTTCCCATTCGGAAACGATGTACCAGAGAATATTAATAGAATCGCACAAGAACCTGATCCGAATCTGTATGTGCAATACAACTCGTCCAGTGTGCATTAACAGTGCCGCTGTTGCTTTCCGGAGAGGAGGATGTGATGTTGCGTCTGCGGTAAATCGCCTGAGTGTATCGATCTATCCTATTTAAAATAAAACGGTTTTTTTTTAATTTTATAACTAGTTACTTTTGGCACTTTGACATTTTTGTGTTCTATTTCCATAGCATAGATTTCGGATATCTATCGAAAATTCGGTTGGTGTGTATCTATTGCAACGAGATTTATCACATCATTCTCAATAGTTTTCTCAATGTAGATCAGTTCAAAGTGATGTGTTGCTCACATCCCCCGAAATTACACTCCACTACCGATTTCTGGCTGTTTGCCGTCATCAGGTGGAGACAGTGGATAAATGGTAAACAAAATTATACTTGAATGCCACTGTTGTATAGGGTTCGTACAACGAACCACGATGTTCAAACACAGAATCACATAGTGATTCGTGGTCAAGCACTGAAGGCGATTATGAATGACCAATGTAATGTGTTGCTCACATCCCCCCACTGTTTCAAGTCTCACTGAACCTAATCTTAATGTCTCCACCTAATGACGCAAACAGCCAGAAACCGGTAGTGGAGTGTAATTTCGGGGGATGTGAGCAACACATCACTTTAGTCATCCATAATCGCCTTGAGTGCTTGACCACGAATCACTATGTGATTCTGTGTTTGAACATCGTGGTTCGTTGTACGTACCCCTTAAAACAGTGGCATTCAAGTATAATCTTGTAGATCAGTTCACTTCATCATTATTTTTCAGAGATTTCTTTGTGCTATCTGGTTTTATTTCAGGGTGTATGCTTTCGAGCTAAGTAGTGGCTGTTTTAAGTTCTTCGATAGTATTGCTTCAATCTTTCATTCGAAATTGAAATTAGACTGTAACTGGTAATCAAACGCGCACTGCGAAACGAAATGGTTCGCATTACCGAGAACCGTTCCGTCTATCTGTAAATCTGTCATATTCGAAGTCGACTTGTCTGGTGTATTGAGACCGATGAATCACTATTCTGTCAAGCTTCGTTTGATTTCAGCCGGTCAAGTATTAGCTCTTCATATTCGCAATCTTAGTTCAGGCTGATGCCGATGCCAAGTTTACTCTATAATCTGTTTACCCTGACGAACTACGATTGCTTTGTTTACAGTTGACTACTGCGTCAGGGTCTCCGATCGGTGCGGCGATGGTCATTGGCTTGAAACGGACGCTGACAGGTACGAGGCACGCGATGGTATCAGTTTTTCGTGCGTTGATTTATTCCGTCGTGGGTGCTTTATTCACAATGTTATGGGTCGTTTTGCTTCGACTGGTAAATCTTGTAGCTCCCTGCCTCCGTAAACAGTAATTTCGTCACTCTTGTAGCAATTTTTATTGTACATGATGTGCCTTGTCTCTTACCTCCTGCACGATATGCAATCGTGCAGCATTTATGTGCTGTGCGGCTAACATCGTGCGAAATTGATTGTCCAACGGTAGTGGGCTGTATGCCGAAACACGCTGGAGTCTCACTACCATTTATATTCCCCCCTCATATCTGTCTATGCCTGGGCAAACCTGACGGTATCTTAGCCCACGTGCAGTCTCTGGCTATGCGGCACTTTGCCTGAATCAGGCTTGTGCTTTCATACCATCCATACCATATACTGCCTGAAGCAACAAGCTGGTTAACGCCCAGTTCACACGCAACATGTTTACGTGCACATTTGTTTGTATATATGTTAGTTTCTGTGTATGGAGCTGGGCACCTGTCGGAAAGGCCCCAGCGTTTTGTTATAGGATAGATTTCGCTCACTTGTGCTGGTATTTGGTTGTTACGCTCTTATACCGTTGTTGAGCTCTCGTAGCAAAAACTGCTGTGCCTGATTTAGTTGAATCAGCTGTCATTCTGTCCCGATTGAACTCTTGTGTTTGGGGTAACCGCAAGCTGACTGTAAAGACAAAGATGATTGGTATACAGCGCGTGCGTACTAAATGCTTTACTGTACGGCAGTGAAACCTGGACCACCCACGCAAGACACGAACGGAAGCTTAATGCTTTCCATCAAAGAAGCATCCGTCGTATCTTGAACATATCGTGGATGGACAGAGTGACTAATGCTGAAGTGCTTTCAAAAGCTGGTCTACAGAGCATGTTCACCCTATTATGACAGCGTCGCCTGCGGTGGCTTGACCATATCTACAAAATGGAAAATGGTCGTATTCCGAAAGATCTACTCTATGGTGCGTTGCAACTAGGACGTCGATCATTGGGCAGACCGAAATTGCGGTACAAAGTTGTTTGCAAAGGAAATATGAAAACTCTTGGCATTGACCCGGCGAGTTGGGAAGAACTTGCTCTTGACCACTCACAACGGAGGCATTGTGTAAAGCGTCGTCTGCAAGCTGGGGAGGAGCAGACATAGCTCTTGGCTGCTGAACGCAGAGCACGCCGCTGGCGTGTAACTGACGTCCTACAACCGGGTTCTAACTATAGCTGCAAGCGCTGCTGGAGAGATTGTTCCTTCCGAATCGGACTGCATAGTCATTTAAACAGCTGTAGAACCTGAAAGTTCTTGCGATTGTGATGTACATCCATGGTCGACATCGACCGAAGGAGGCTAACAGACCGTTGTTAAGCTCTCGTGGCCAAACTTCTTTGTCTGATTTAGTCGATCTGTTACCCTAAAGATGTGTTTGAAACGCTTATTGTTTCTCTTGTAACACTGGTGCTTCAGGAATGAATCATCAATCGAATTACAAGCTTTCTTATTCGAGCACCAATCACTAGCTCGGGTCTCGCCAATTCAAGTATGAAAATTCCTGATTCAACTTACACGCATCGCATGTATCCATTAGTTTTTATTTTCATTGCTTTTTCTCATTTTTGTTCTGTTTAAGGAATCTCAACCCAGTGGATGCTTCCATTTACCGCGGGGGGATTTCTCTACATAGCACTAGTCTCGTTGATGCCAGATTTGTTGAAAGAAAGTTCCGTGAAGTAAGTCCTCAAAGCTGACTTTCTACAGTTTCCGTCTTTTTCTACTGCCTTTGCCCGTTATGCCCAACTTATTTCGTCTTTATTCTGCTACAGTGAAGCCTCGTTTGGTAATCTTAATGATTGCCCAAAAATGAACGACTGCTGACAGATTAGTTTATTCTCGCGCGCTTATTGGTGATATTCTTACACTTTTATACACTGCGTAACTTACTTGTAGTTGGTAGATTTAATTTCAATTTCAATCATGTTTTTAATCAGTAGTTTAATACTACGACAGCGCCGCCTACGGTGGCTCGGTCATGTTTATAGAATGGAAAATAGTCGTATTCCGTAAGATCTACATTATGGTGAGTTGCAATTAGGAAGTCAACCTTTGGGCAAACCGCATTTGCCTTAAATAGACGTTTGCAAGAGATACATGAGATAGTAAACCGCCGCATCGTTAAAGTTAAATCAATGTCATGTGTAGGTGCTTATCTACGACAGCCATGACGTTAACATAACCATCGAGTTCGGATAAAGATACTTGAGCAACTAACGACTCGACAATGTTGAAGATCCATCATCCATCAAGATTAAGTACTTTCCGTAGGCTGATGAATATAAAAAATATCAAAGCATCATGAAAATGGAAAATCTTCGATGAAGTAGTTTCTTTACGGTTTTCCCGACCATGCTCTTCTGCCGCTTGTATTTATCGTACAGTTCAACTCGCAATACAATCACGAAAATGTATCGGAAGTGACGTAATGTTGTTCTATTGAGAGTGAATCATACTTATCTTTTTGTCGTGTTAAGAACTAAATGTATTGGTTTTTTCTGCAAACTTTTTAGTCATTTTCTCGACTGGATGTAGTTATCTTTTATGATCTACAATTCGTAACGTGACCTGCCCCGTTTATCCTATGCGAGCTGGAAATTTTAAGCTAGTCGCGTCCTTTGTCTCGGTCGCATATAGTTTGTTTTTCGTTCATTCACTCGTCCTCGTTCTTTCCTTCAGGGAATCCATCATTCACCTTGTCCTCATTTTCTCCGGTCTGTGGACGTTGCTGCTGCTTTCAACCCTTTTCGATTGATTCTCATGTAGCTTACCGTTTTCATTCGGTATTTTCAAAATCTCGATCACGTTAGTGCAATTATTTTCGATTAAATTTCTTTTCAATGACACGATTTGGTCTTGTTGTTTTGTATAAACGGTTGGTCAAATCCGGAGGGGTAAAATTAATGGTATGATCTAACAAAGATTACGTTCTTCGTGGCAGTTAATTATGTGAACGTTTGTTTGCCTCAACGCCAGTGCAGTGCGATTTGTCCAAGTGCCTCGGATTGCAGACTTCTCACAGCACGTGGAATCTTCGAATTTCGATCGTTCTATTGCTCGCGTTATTGTTGATTACCGCTAGTTCTTGACGTGGAATAGAGTAATTGCTTTCAAAGTTACTTCCGTTCATGACACTGAAGAGTTTTCACAACATAGGCGAGTCTATTCGGTTTTCCGTCATTCTGGAGGTTAGGGTTTTCAGCTTTCAGAAAAACCAACGCATATCGAATGGATCCTAATAGCAAACGCGTTTGCTATCTGAAATATCTTTAATAAAATTGAAAGTTGGAAATGTATTATTCTTGATCTTCATGAATAACTCGGCCCTGACATCTGAAATGCTTCATTTGCATTATAGTTTTGAGGATTTTTCATGGTCGGTTGCTCCGAGAAAATTTAGAAACCGATGAGCCTCGCTTATCAAATAATAATGATAATACAAATTTGTTTACACTTCTGAATCGCTAGGGTGGCTAACCTACACGACATCTATCAAATGGAAGGGAAAAGAACTAGCTCCTAAATGAGAGCGGATGTTAGAATCGAATGTGCTGTTTCAAAGTATTTTCGTAGTCTTTCGATTTGAACTAAAGAAATCGAATGATGAGGAAGACCAAAGTCCTTGGTCACGGGGTTGTATCGCCTCCCATCATCACTGTTGAAAGCTGTTAGCTTGAACCAGTACATCATTTCACATTTCTTAGTTCAACCGTTGCGGGTAACATCTCGCTAGACACGGAGATTGATGAGCGGATTGGCAGAGCAGCTGTCATTTTGTCCCGATTGAACTCTCGTGTTTGGGGCAACCGCAAGTTGACTGCAAAGACAAAGATGATTGGTATACAGCGCGTACTTACTAAATGCTTTACATAACGGCATTGAAACCTGGACCATACACGAACAGAAACTAAATGCTTTTCATTTATAGAGCGTTCACCGTTTCTTGAATGTGTTGTGGATGGAAAAAGTAAGGAACACTGAAGTTCTTTCTAAAGCAAGTCTACAGAGCATGTTCACCTTAGTACGACAGCGCCGCCTACACCGCTGGGTCATGTGTACAGAATGGAAAATGGTCGTATTCCAAACATTAGACGACGTTGGGTAGAATCTCCAACAGCAGACGTCGTCTTCACTGAGTGACTTGCGAGATTCCCCGATGAAATGCTCAGCGGAATGTAAGCACAAGACTTGATACAACTTACCGTTTGTGATATAAGCAAATTTTGGGATTATGTGTTAATCGGCGGGATGATGAGAAACGGAATCGAGACCATGGGATTGATCTTCCACGGGTTTAGGAGTTCTGATGTCTGGAGACAGAGTGAATAAGCTGTTCCATCTCAACTTGGAGTTTATCTATTATCTCGCCCATTTTTGCATTGCAAGCACATGTGTGTTTAAAAATTGGAGCAAGGGACACAAGTGAATCAGCCAAAATCTAGTCAATTGCTTCTGCGAGTTCTTCTGAAGGGACAGAAGAAATGAGTGCAGCGAGGATTTGCCGTGTGTTTGAAGGTGTTTTTCGACCACAGTTGACGATAAATCGCCTCATCCATCGAACGTTTGCCAAGAAGTTGGCAAATGTTGGTAGGCTTGTGTCGCCTAGCTTAATGTGTGAGAAATATTTTTTAAGCTTCTGTTTCTCGGAGATTCCGTTTCAGAGATGACAGCTAATTTTAGGGTGTCATATTGAACTTCTTCGAGGACAGCTTGAATCTATTCGCTCACTTCTCAGCTAGTCGATTAGTAGTGATTAAAAAACGTGTGAGCGGATAGCTGGCTCAGACAAAATGCTTCGTGTTCGAAAAGTAGCCTCAACTTGACCAAACCATAGAAGTGTATTCAAAATACTGATACTTGGTAAATTATCAATGGAAGAAACACAAGAACCGTCGGAATCAGACAAAATAAAAAGTAGTTTTCAAAAATGGAAAATGAAAATAACTATGTAAAAGCAAATGAGTGTCTGTATCAGGGTCAGTAGAGTGTAATTACGGGATCACCAAATTGTAGCGGAGTCTGCCTTACCAATTTGTGTCTGTAAGAATAATTGTAATGATGAGTACAATAATATGTAAAAGATTATAATAGAAGGTTCAAAATAACTCACGAAGGCCAACGTTAGTTGAGTCAAAAGATTGTGATAGAAAGGTTAGTTACTAATTCTCCACGATGTCGAAGATTCCGAGGCCAAACAATAATTCTCAAATTGATTTGATTGAATACATACAACATACAAATCTGACTCTAGTGATATGAAAAATACAAAAGGTTTTGCAATTAGATGGACGATTCAAACGGAAAGCTTTTCATATGGCATTCAATATGAAGTTCAGCCCTTAGCTCCTTGTAAAATGGATGAAACTAAACACTTCGTATTGGAAATGAATACCATCGGTATTCTGATGACAGGAGACCAAAGTTTCCCCTGTGTTGAATTTCTTAGTATATATTTTCGGGCTGCTCAAAGCCAGGAGAACACTTATTTAGCAGTTCAAGCTATCTTGGCAGTGGATGTTAAATGCTTTTATAAGCTATTTGACATGTCATAACCTTCATTTCACCTGACTAGCTAAAAAGAGCAAAACGCTGCTTGACCATTGAAATTATCAAGTCAAATATTCAGTGTTGACAATCATCATAAGCGCTTAGGAACAGAGTATATTGTTGCATTGTGTACCAAACTTTTTAGATATCATCAGGCTATTCAAAAAAAACATTATTGTGATATAATGTTCTATTTTTATTTAATCTTTTGCAGCCCACATTTATCAACGAATGTTATTGTATTTGCGAGCTTTTCGCTGAAAATTCAATCGAACTTCATCATAATTTTTCATAGAAGAAATTTAAAGTAGCTTCAAATACAAATATGTGCATTTTCATAAATAGAATGAATGGTTGCGAATACAATAACAGATTGGCTTCTATAAAAGGCTGGTGTTCCTTGGGATTAATCAACTATATTAAAGTCGCTGTGATTACATTCATGAGAAGTATTCGAAAATCGTCTGAACGAGAAACATGGGCTTCATCTGCCCCACTTTTATTATTTGTAACTATTGTGCGGCTAACTCTAAAGGTGAATTGGCACCATGCATTCGAGCATTTCTTGCGTTCGCTGAGTATATAATGATGTCACAGTCTAGCTGGTGCCCAGAACAGTGCTTAGGTTTTCTAATGCCGCAGTCTAAGTAGCGACCTTCAATCTTAACTAAAGCTTTTCATCTGGTGCATCCTTTCCTCTCAACTTCAAAGTACTATTATCTATAAGCTTCTAACGTTGGTCCATGTTACCTGAGGCTGCCATTAATTAAACGCTCTCTTCGATAAAATCTATCATAGAGCAACAAAGTTAGTGATTGGTCTTCGCAATGTGCCGTACTCCGAAGGATCGCAACGTCTGGGTCTATGCGACTTTACCCAAAGGAGGATACGACGCGATATTATTCTGACATAGAATGGTGTCTACTGAAGGACATCCACTAAAACACTTGCTCGATGCGGAAAAGTGACACGCGGACATACGTATCCTTTACATTCCAATTTCCGTATTGATTGTCGACGCCCTTTTTCGCCGTACGTGCTATATTCTTTGAAATCCTACCTTAAACATGTGGGGGACTCTCTGGCCTGGCGGCGTTTAAAGCGAAATTGGACTTACATATGCAAAAGAATAACATTCGTGAGCCTTACATTTGATATTCACTATTGCTTTTATACTATTGTATTTTGTCCTGTTTTTATTCATACCGTAATCCTGTGGTGTTGTAAAGTATTAACTTTTTTAACCATAAATCCTTGAATCCTTGAATCCTAGGAGTTTTCCTTTGTCGGTTTAGCCGGCGAAGTCGAAGCTTCGCGTGAATGACATTGCGATCAGTGCCTAATGCATTCCCAGTTTCTGCTCCACGAGAGGACGTACAATCCAAAACATCCATAATCGTTCGGTTTTTGAATTTCCGTCGAATGTGGGAAAAATAGTTATCCACCGCTCAGGTCTCAAAAAAGGGGTATCATCCAGGTTGCTCTGGCCCCGTGGATTAAAATGTGTGCAGTATATAAATGCCCGGTACTGTACACAAATGCTTGCAGTGTATGTAATAAGTAGGGAGAGCTGCAGCTTGCTGCACCGGAAAACCAGGTCAATATAATTGCCATCTACGAATCATGGTTGAAATCAGATTATGATCTACTGGCATTTGTATCAACTAAGTACGCCATATATCGTCAGGATATGAATACTGGTGCTATGGGTGTGTGTGGCAATTATGATAAACGAAGACATCGATTATGATTGCTTCTCACACAATCGAACTGACATCGTATTTCTTACTGTCGCTAGAAGGAATTTGGCACTTACATGTGCTTATAAAAGATCGGCTGCTTAACCTCTAGACCATCAATTACTAAGGGACACATTAGAAGTACTGAAAGAGCAATGCAACATATTGCGAATTGTTGGAAACTTTAATCTCTCGGGCATTGATTGGAGTACCGAAATCTCTTCATCATAGTAAGCTGAGTCGAAATTTATTGACTACTTTCATGTCAAGGCATTTATCAGCATGTCAGGGAAACTATAAGGTCAAGGTCAGGATACAAATTGGATTTGGTACTGTCGTCTCATGAAAGAGATATTCATGTGATCAAATACCTCTCGCCACTAGGCAATAGCGATCACGCCGTAATTCTTTTTGACTGGACTTTAATGCAACCTAGTCACCAAGTAAAGATGTACCGCAACTGTGTCGCATGGACTTCATCCAACTACAAACTAATGGAAATAGATCTAATTTGGGAACCAGCAGAATTAGAACTTATTGTATACAGTGGAACCCGGGTAAAACGAATCGCTGGGGAGAGAGTAAAATGTTCGTTAAACGCGAAGTTCGTTGTAAGTAAAACGCATTGTCAGACGTGATTTTGGCGCCGTTTTTCTGTACACGTGTTAACAATAAAGCAGTGAAGAATGTCTTACCTTTATGTGTTTCTGCATGCGTGTAATCTATTTTATGGATAGATGATGCCACAGCACACAGATCACAACATTAATTCCAAGTTCATGTTAATAATAGTAAATTTATTCTAAAACGAATGGCATGAATGTTTGAGAGTTGCTTCTTCTGCTGCAGGAAGGTGAAGAGCGTTGATTTTGCTATGCCATATTTTTTTAGCAATTTCAGATTTTGTCATTTGGCCATTCTCCACTTCAGCTAAAATTTAATTTCGTCTCTAGGATAAACCGCTCCCGTTTTCGTTGTCTGTCACCCATCGTGTAACTGTAAGAAAGGAATGAAATGTCTGCCTGAGTGATTGCAATTTGTCATGAGTCTGTGATTACCAATCACAAAGAATTCACGTTATTTTCTTGTGCGTGAGTGCGAGTCAGTTAACATACTGTAGTCTAGGCTGCCGGTGTCTCGCCAAGCTGGGTGTCAGTTCTATTCTTAGCGCACTGCAGGCCACTCTTGACGGACTGTTGTGGATTAAAGGCAAGACAAAGCGAGTTCGTTGTATGTATGAACTTTATTGAACAAACATAGCTGTCTAGAACGTGTACAGTGTTCGTAATAAGCGAGATTCGTAACCAACAGATTCGTTGTACCAATGTTTTAAATAGGCTTACAAAGAAGGAATTTATTTGGGAAATCATGGTGTGTTCGTTCAAACCGGGAATTCGTTGTAGGTGGGTTCTACTGTATAACAAATGGAATATTACAAAAGGACACATTTTAAAATTTCGGGAAGGTTTTGCTACTTTACAACCAGTCAGAATTCGAAGAAACCCTCCTTGGTAGAGCGCGTCTTTTCGAATAGCTATCAGATGGCGTGACAGCAGCTGGAGGGATTTCAAATTCTCGGGAACTCACATATCTAGCTGCAGTACATACAGAACAGAAATTCAGCTGTTGCGCTGCGATGGAAAGCTAAATAGGACTTTGAATCCAGAAAGGCCAAAATAGTAAAGATTGCCTTGAAAGCTTCTTATGGCTACGTTCAATCCAAACGATCTTTAAGAGAAGAAATAAATAAGTCCGTGCTGGATGATAGCAACACGGATTTCATTGCACAGGGAAAAGCCGATGATTTGCATACATTAATCTGCAGTGTTCATCGGCGTGATTCAGGTAACCGTTTAGATACTTACGAGTGCAGCGCACATCTCTTTAGCTCCGTGGAGGTTAATCCGGAAATAGTCACCTTAGTTCTGTCGCAGATGAATAGAAATAAGTCGAGTGGCCCCGACGGTATACCTTCTGCTATTATTCAAACGCTCGCGAATATAGTTAGCCTTGCCATCAGCAATCTGTTTGCAGCTACCTTAATCCAGGTTATACTACCGGATGATTAGAAACAAGCGGCAGTAGTAGCCATACGCAAAACAGGGTCTAGTTCGGATTCACGCAACTATAGGCCAGTAAGACTGACTAGCATTCTTTGCAAGTGATTGGAAAAAATCATTCGGCACCAGATAAGTAAACATTTGGTAGCCAAGTGTTTTCTATGCGATACCTGGCACGGATTCTGTAAAGGAAGGTCCTGCCTAGCAAATCTTCTGAGCTTTCTTGGTTAAATTAAATTACGTCTCGATGAAGGGAGAGTAGTTCAAGTATGCTACCTTGATTTTCCAAAGGCCTTCGACTCAGTGAACCATAGGTACCCTCAGCACAAGCTAAGGATGTGTGTCTTTACATGTGAACTATCTCGATGGTAAGACAGCTTCTATATCAATCGTACTAACTATGTTAGAAATGCATGGTTGTTCTCGGAGGAATAGGTGATATTCAGTGGAGGGTCTAAAGACTCGGTGCTTGGTCCACTAATTTTTCTTATTTTTGTAAGCGACCTAGCAGCCTGCTTCCTTCTCGCTGATGAAGTTCAGATCAAAGCAACCACGAGTGTATATAAGCTTATCTCTGATTGAGAAAAAGTAATCGAGTTGCCAAAGACAGGGTAGTTGACACTAAACTTGGGGAAGAGCTGTGTTCTGACGACCGATTTGGCGACAACAAAACCAGAAGTCGCGAAAGAAGTATCCAAAGAGCTGCCGCTCATAATGTGAAGGATCTCGGTGTCACTATCACAGGAAATTTAAGTAACCTATTCAATGTGCCGAAGCAGTAAATATGGCTCGCAGAGAATCGCTCAAACTGCGCTCAGAGTGGTTACGAATAACAACTTCTATCTTCAAGTTTAAACTTGAATGCCACTGTTGCATAGGGTTCGTACAACGAGCCACGATGTTCAAACACAGAATTACACAATGATTTGTGGTCAAGCCCTCAAGGCGCTCATGGATGACCAAAGTGACGTGTTGCTCACATCCCCTGAAAATACACTCCACTACCGGTTTCTGGCTGTTTGCGGTCATCAGGTGGAGACAGTGAGATTAGGTTCAGTGAGCCTTGAAACAGTGGATAAATGGTAAACAAGGTTAAACTTGAATACCACTGTTGCATAAGGTTCGTACAACGAATCACGGTGTTCAAACACAGAATCACGTTTATTCAACTATACAAGTTATTCTTGTGGCCTAGAATGTAATACTGTGTTAAATCTTGGGCACTGTACTTAAAAAAATATACAGCGCTTCTTGAAATGGTCCAGCGCCTTGCGACTTGGATGGGTGATTATCAGACAGGCAAAACCTATGAGGCACAAATCAAAGACCTCGATCAGTTCTCATTAAACAGAGCACGTCTGCGAGGTGACCTAATAGAAGCTAAGATTCTAAAGGGTTTTATGGGTAATAATAGTACTGAATTAGTTAAACTTGCCCCTAAATCATCTACAAAGGGTAATTCAATGAAACTTCCTAAGATTACCCAAGCTGCCGGTACGCGAGCACTTTTTCAGCAACCGTGTGTTCAGCCTGTTGAATAAGCTCCTAGATGCTTTAATAATCTTTCCTAAGTTTTAAGCTAAATAGGAAATTAGACGATAATTGGCCTACCCTATTTCCAAAAATTTTGTGTAATAAAATAAACAACAAAAACACTTATACATTCATTTGTATTGTTCAATTTTCTTTCTCATATCTGTCAAGTACTGTACAACCGGGAAGCCTACGTGCAGTCTGTGATTGTACTGCACTTTGCCTGGATCAGGCTAGTGATTTCTTTGATCATACAATGTTCACGCGTATTATTGGATTGATAATTTACAGATATCCGTTATAAAGAACGTGTAAATGTATACTAAATGCCGAAGTGACTGTGTGCTCAACCACATAACGTCTGAAAAAATCTGGGCGAGTGAATGTCTTTCAGCCACCTTCAGCCCTGTGCAACTTAAAGTTGAAGTTGAACTGAACACTTTCAACTCTGGCAATTTAGGAAGTAATCACTCTGATTCATTATTTTTCATCATTTCAGTACCATATTACCAAGTGATTTTTAGAGTGATGAAATTCGGTGAATTAAATACACACTTAATTGCAGCCCGCAATCTTAGTTATTCAATCGTCGTTCTCACTGCGCTGGCCAATGCAAAAAATGGCGAATATTCGTGATGTTTCAAAATACTCCGGTACCGTTCGTTGATTTAAATCGCTGGCCACAACCAATATGTCGTTTCGAAAAATTCTATGGACGAATGATTTTAGTTGGATTTAGTTGGTTATAAAACCATCTTTTGCATTTGGCGTGGGTGGATAACGTTGGATCATACACCGAAAAGTTGGTTATACTGAAACAATGACCCCTCAACCAGACCAATGCTGTTCTAAGCGAGAAGGGCGTCAATGACACGTATGATTGCTTGGCATTTTCAGAGAGAAATATAGCCTCTTTTTGCTTGCAGAACGCGTCATCATGTCGTCTGTAGAGAAGATATGATGTTTAATCCTTCCCGGAGAATTTAAGTGATCCGGATCAGTGACAAGGGAGACAAGAATCAGAAAGATAAGTAACATCTACCCGGTAGTCTAGTAAAGAGAGCAACATGAGGGCTTTAATACTCACAACAATGTCAATACACTACGGTATGATATATAAATATATAAATCCTTCCATATGGTTATAGTTCCAGCTTGCTTACTTTTCACCTTAGGCATTGGGAAAGCGGACGCGTCAAGAATTGTGAACGCCTTAGGAGAGATATTATAAAACTGATTCCCCCAGCACCAATTCGCGGTTGTTCGAGTGCACCTTTCCAGTTTTTGCACATCCGAGTGCAATCCAAAGGGATTCCAGGACATATAAAAAGCTTTTTGCGCCAATTTTCCGCCTAATGGATTTCTCACCGCATTTTCATCCAGTTTTTATCCCGAAGCATTTTTAACAATAAGGTAATCAGCATAATGTGGGAGCTTGATATCAGCGTCATCCTTAAAACTAGATTGATTACCAGGACCTGATAAATTTAATCGTTCCTTAGAAAAACGTTGAACTGCGCCAGTCACCCATCATCGGGTCAGAAATAGAAGTTCTAGCGGGCTTGTGGAAGAAACTCGTACAGGATAGAACTTTAAATCGGTTGTCAGCGGCTATTCAAGACGCATGCTAGATGGAAGCATTTTTGTAGATTTTTGTGGGCTCATTTCTACCATCAACCACTTCTGCAACAAACTTGGCACCTTGCTTTGCCGCAACACGGTTTGGAGTAAAATATAGTGTCTTATCACTGATATTTACCGAGCAGGACTATTCACTAGAAAATAAGACAACGTAAAATATCTAAATTGTACAAACGTACCTTCCTTCCTTTATGCATTTTTATATTTATACGTTTAACAATTTGGAACGTCGTAGTAGACGCTTAGCATACTTTCTTTTTTATTATTATTGTCATGATATGTATTTCTAGTGAGGCACGTGAATTAAGATGCAGTTCGGTGTAATTTTATATTATTCGTCTACACACTCCGTTAAGATAAGATTACTCTTTTATTTTTATAATAATATAATTTTCATGAACGTGCAAATGACCTTGTTAATGGATACATGTTTGAATTTTGACCGGTTTTGTCTGTTCGTCCTGCAAAAGCGCCTATCAATTCTTGGAAATCTTTTGATAATTCCTAACAATATCAATTTTTAAATGCCTTTTGTTCGTTGATTCCAAACAGGTCATTTAGTGCATCATTGTAACGCCAGGCTTGTTGAACCGATATTCTGTGTTGAAGATGTTCATCGCCGAACGCAAACTGAGTCATTCTCGCGAGACACAATCGAATATTTTCGGTTTGGATTTTCCTAATGAAGAAGCTGCAGCGTCTGTGTCACGGCACTGGATTTACTCTGACCCCGCAAAGCAAGTGTTTTTAGTATACGTTTAGATAAATTTCACGATAAATTTAGAACACGAAAACAATTTCCTCTCCAGTTTTTCAGTATTTTAATTTTAATAAGTTTTTTGTTTTTTTGCTTAATGCTTCACAATATATTGTTACCGACTTCTCGGTTTATGAGAAGACATTTTTATAATTACTAAATTACTTGGTACTTTATAAATTCGTATACGTTTTCTTTTCATACTTGTTTTCACTTAGGTTTAATTTTCTGAGCTTTGTAAATGTATAAAATTAACACACCGCACTCATGTCATGCACTAATGTTTGATTATTTACATGAGATATATTTGCCTAATTCTCCTGGTTAAAGTTATATTTTTCCTTCGTGGAGGTAGCGACATTTTCTTAGAATATATTTATTGTTAAGCGAGTGGCACTGCAAAATTGTGTGGTTGATTCTCGTGGTTCACGCATCATTGCCTCCGCTTAACTGGAAAATGAAATGGAGTTTCTTTCGACCGACATACTTTGGTCATCAATTCTGTTAACAACCAATAACGTGTGAAAATATCACATAAATATAAATGAAAATGTTTTTAGATGTTCCGAGTTCAAATTGATCATAACACCTACAATATCGGAAAATCTGTCATGTTTTTCGGTAGTCTTCTTTATTGGCCAAAAAATGTACTCATAATAGAAGACTGGATCAGTTTCAGAGATAGAGCCATGAAATTAAATTTAAAAAATTCAAAGTCTATTCTCTATCTTTCGTTAATTTTGATCATGGGAAGACTTTCACTAATTTGAATACATTATATTTCTGTTGATAACCAGCCTTAACAATATTGAATTCCTTGGAAATTTGCATGATCGCGTGTGAAATTCTTCACTATTACTTATTATACTTTTGATCGATTGCTTTTAGAATAAAAAGTCTGTTAGGTTGTTAAATATCAACCATTTTATAAATAATCCTGAATTATTGTTTTTAGACATAAATAATCAATTTTCCTCGAAAATTAAACCACACTACATATTTATTCTGTATTCAGAGCCTGGTGTGACACATAGCATTCATTTCTGTCATCTACTTATCACGCCTGTTGGTTAATGCTGCAAATGATTTTAGATTTAGTTACTTTTAATAATTAATAGGCTCCGGTTTAATAGCGCTTACATTGTGCTGAATAATTTGTCACGAGAAATATTCAGCTCTTCAACTACAATCACGTTGCTTTGATAATAAATGTTATGGAAGATATTTTTAATGTTGCATCCTGTTAAAAATCATGATATTTTGTTTGATTTCGAACTTTACATGTCATACATCTTGTCTTTTCATCCAATTGATACAAACAGAAAAATGTAGATTCAAACCAATCTGACCGCAATATGTGTTTAAATGTTAATCAATTTTATTTCACAAACTTCGAGATTGATTAAAGACTCATTTCTTGAGAGATATTTTTAATATATAAAACGTTAACGTGTTCGTCAATAATTGAATGGCTTGGTTTTAGGGAAATCCTTGTAGAAATTTGCTAATATTGCAATTAGTCCCAGTTAATGCATTAATGTGGCCGTAAATTTTACGGAAACTAACCGATTACTAATTAACGGATTATAGGTGTGCACACATTTTGTATTATCGCATCTGCAATTTTATTCGTGTAATACATGAATTATCTGTTATTTCATTACTATTTTGTCGAAAACTGGGAATAACTCATGCATGTCATAGACAAAACAAATCAATCAAGACATCAATAAAGTTGTTGGCAAATAAAGTTTCGAGTTTTCAGTGCATCTCTAATTCATAAATGTCATTATTTTTTTAGATATGTGAACTGTGAAAAATAAAGCTTAGACCTACAAAGTTCTATGTGTGTTTTACGTTTTTTTTGCACTTAAACATCACACCTGGTTTATAAATGTATGTCGTCATCAGGTGGAGATTAGTTTAATGGATCTTGGTACTGTCATCTGTTCGATTTGTTTAGATCCAGTGCGTGGACCGGTTATACCAATCTGATTATCAGTGACTTTCAGGTTTTTATTTTTTAATGTTTACGTCTTTTATAATACTTATGTTGCAAATTTATATATTTATTTTCCCGAATGAACTCATTTGTTGTGTAAGTTTTTTTCCTTCGAAATTCAAGAATAAGGTTTTAATAATACGAGTTAAATAAGCAGATTCCATATCTCCACACGACTCTCCGTAAACATAATAGATCAAGTGTTAAATAATGTTTAGCATTGGTTGAGATCGTTTTATAAATTCAACGCTCTCTGATGTCTATCTAAATGATACAATCAGCAATACATGTTCAGCGAACATCAACAAATTAATTACAAATATATCTTTATTCGAATGACATTTTAACCGCTACCAAACACAATTTATTGCCAAAGTCAAGAATGGACCGTATACTCAAAACGGTTGTTGTTGGTCTCTTTTGGTCGATGTCGACCATGAATGTACAGCACAATCGCATGATGTTCAAATGTTCCACAGATTTTCGAATGACTAAACAGTCCAATTCGGGAGGAACATTCTGTCCAGCAGCGCTTGAAAAGATAGGCAGAACTCGGTCATTGGGAGTCAGTTGCACGCCGGTGGCATGAGCTGCGTTCAGCAGCAAAGAGCTGTATTTGCTCCTGCCCAGCTTGCAGACTACGCTTTACACAGTGCTTCCAACGTGAGCGGTCAAGGGTCAGTTCATCCCAACTCGTTGGGTCATTGCCAAGTACTTTCATATCTCTTACGTAGACGTCTTTGTACCGCAATTGCGGTTTGCCCAATGGTCGACTTCCTGATTGCAACTCACCATAGAGTAGATCTTTCGGAATACGACCATTTTCCATTCTATAGACATGACCAAGCTACCGCAGGCGGCGCTGTCGTAATAGGGTGAACACGCTCTGTAGACTAGCTTTTGAAAGCACTTCAACATTAGTCACTCTGTCCAACCACAATATGTGTACGATACGACGGATGCTTCGTAAATGGAAAGCATTCAGCTTCCGTTCGTCTCTTGCATGGGTGGTCCAGGTTTCACTGCCGTACAGTAAAGCGTTTCGTACGAACGCGCTGTATACAATTATCTTTGTCTTTACAGTCAACTTGCGGTTATGCCAAACACGAGAGTTCAATCGGGAAAAAGTGACATCTGCTCTGCCAATCCGCTTATCAATCTCCGTGTCGACCGAGAAAGTATCCGCAATGGTTGAACCAAGATATGTGAAATGATGTACTGGTTCAAGCTGACAGTTTCCAACAGTGATGATGGGAGGCCATACATTGCATTGACCATGACTTTAGTCTGATTGTTATTGCAAATTCTTTGCATGCTGACGAAAAACGTCCATTAGCGACTGGAGGTTCTCTTGTGAGTGATCAATAAAGGCTGCATCATCGGCAAACAGCAGGGCACGGATTAGCACATCCCGTGTATTGATTTGTGCTCTCAACCTGTTCAGATTGAAAAGCTTGCCATCACTTCGCTTGCGTAGGTAAATGCCTTCTGTCCTCGTCTTAAAAGCGTGCTTCAAAAGCAGAGCAAAGAAATTGCCGAACAGCGTGGGCTCAAGAACACACCTTTGTTTGGCGTCTCGGCGAATTCCAATGGCTTCTGAACTAAAACCGTTAAATGGACTGAGTCCTTCATGCCTGAGTGGAACGGTTACAGCCTAGATAAAACGCAACCTGAGCTATCTAAATCGCAACATATTCTCATTTAACCCATATTTATTGATATTCATTTCCACACCACACGACAATATGTTTATTTATACTTTTGCTAATACGTGAACCAAAATAATTGGATGCCTCCCTTTCAAATGCTTTATTTCGGTGTAGGATTCATTGGAGGTGTTAATTTTAGGCCTCAATTTTGCGCAACTTTAAACTTGTCGGTAGTTCCGTTCTATACTTCCTGTTAACCGAAGCGAGTGCATAGGTTTTGTGTCTGAAGTTTAAAAACTTGGATTATTAATATATGCTTTCAATATGGTGTGGCTTTTCTTCAGATCTTCTGTTTTCAATTGTTGGAATTTCCAACTTTACGTTTTTTCAGGTTCATCGTCAGAGCAGCTGCACTGGTGAGCTTGATTTCAGTCAGCATGAACACACCGGAAACGTTCAAACAAGTTCCAAGCTTAATGTATGTCACCATAGTGTTGGACTGCGCGATAGCTCTTGTTTTGTCTGTCGAAATGGTGTGTAAGATGTATACCGAAGGCCTTTTCACCAAATCAAGCAATCAAGTGAGCCCTTCTTTTATGAAAAAAATGTTTTCAAATGTTGTATCCAATTCGCTACTACTCTTAGCAATAAACCTAAATTGCATATATCAAATTGAATTCCAGCTGAGTAAACGGTTTGGGTTTTAACATTAACTACTGTTTAGGTCTTACTCCATACTTAAATTTCTTCCAGTTGAAAGTTTCCATTGATTTATATATTAGTTAGCATACTTGGGCTCATATATCCATCCACGATTTTGATTAGTGTAACCTGACGCTGCATTTATTTTCATGTTGTACCATGAAACTCATCCATGATCGACATTGACCGAAGGAGGCCAACAACAAACAAAAAACATCAGCAAGTTAATAACTGTTGTGAAGATTTAAGTGCTTCGTTACGGTCTAACGTAATTACAACCGTATATGTAATTAAATTTTGTTAATGAAGGTTATTTAAACACGCTTTTGTAACTGAAACGGGTCCTTTATATTGCTCTATTCTCAATGTTGTGTCCAAACCCTCCTTAGTGTTATCAATCGTTATTTGAAGCGAATTGTACAATACATTACGAATAAAACTGACTATTCTTCGTTAATAGACATCTTTTCACACTTCCATAACCATATGTACATTAGACATAAGTGTTAAGGTTGCAGCTAGTGTTGAAGCTCTTGATGATTGACTACTTATTAAACAGCTGTTTTATTCCCTATTTTACTCGGACTGACAGAACTTAAATCAGCTGATACGAACACAAATGGCTTCGAAGGTAATCAACTCAACCGCACACTTTGGGCAATGATGCGCCTGCTCACTTTTTTTTCTGTTCTGGTGAAAACCTTTCATTTTATTTGGTTTGAGTTGAGTTGATTTCTGTACTTGTTTCGTATCAAGGCACGCAATCTATTGCACAATTAACTTTTTCTCGCATGATGCATTCCGTCATATTGGATTCAATTTAATTCAACCAACGTCTTCCATTAGTTTAATTCATGAACTGTGTGGAGACATCAACTAAACAATGTTACCAAAGATGATACATACGATTATCGTGAAGTATTCCCTGAAAAGAAAAACAAAACAAAGTATAGTATTGGATTGCGAACATCGAATTCTGGTAAACCTTTGCATGCCTGAATTTTCGTTTGTTTGCACTTGCATGCTTTTGCAATCGAGGTACTTTTTGCATGATGTAGAAATTGATTTTATTTCCCTTTTGAGTTCTGAGTACTATTTTTGTTCCTTCCGTTTATTTAAATACAACGTTGCGCGTTCAAGAGAAAAATGAAGAGTTGACCAGAATACCGACTAGTCGCATTGGATTTTTTCAGATCTCAGCAAATACGATCGATAACAAGCGGAAACGGGTCTATTTCCAACGATCGTGGAACTGTTTTGACGCAGTGATGCTGTTTTTCGTCTACGCGTCTATCGGATTACAATGCGTGGAATTCAGAATGGCGTGGAAGTGTCCCAAAGGCCGTGTGACGTGCTCGTCAACTGACGAGTTTTGGAAGCAGTATGGATTCCTATCCATCATTCGATGCCCACGGCCATTGATACTGATTCGCGTTTTCCGAGCTGTTTTACGACTACAGCTGCCAAAAGCCCGCGTGAAAGCAATATTTCAGTAAGTTAATAGGGCCTACGCTCTTGTCTTGAAAATGCATCTTTTGTTTGTTGCTTGGAACTTAAAAGTTACATTCTCGGGAACGGACGTGGAATTAGAACATCACGTTAATTTTGATGAAATGCCAACAATGCGCATTCGCATTACATTGAACTTGTTGTCAGATAAGATGTTACCGCTATCAGAAATTTTGGGGTATCCGTTGGGTGAAATGTTTTACAAGTCATTTCTTCAAGTACATTTATCCTCCCTAGCTATACAGCACCAACAACATGGTGATAACTTGACCCACTTTTATCTTCAAGTGATCGAATTGATAATACATCCATCAAGTTATTCCACTACTTCATAACCCTTTTACAATCGTCGCCGTGGCAATGAGCATATCCGAACATCAGCACTCAGGTAGTGTACTAATTTATCGCACTGTCCAACATTATTTAGAAAGATCGTCGACATTCGGCAATAGTATTTTCATGGTTTCACAGTGTGCTCAGAGTATTTTTCATAGTGTAGCGGAATGCATTTCAATCGCACACACACACACCACTCATCCGCTGTTTCAAGGCTCATGGAACCTAACCTTATTGTCTCCACCTGATGACGGCAAACAGCCAGAAACCGGTAGTGGAGTGTAAGTTCGGGGAATGTGAGCAACACGTTACTTTGGTCATACATAAGCGCCTAGAGTGCTTGACTACGAATCACTTTGTGATTCTGTGTTTAAACATCGTGGTTCGTTGTAAGAACCCTACGTATCAGTGGCATTCAAGTATAACTTCGTTTACTTCAGAACCCTTTTACAAGCGTCACCGTGGTAATGAGGGTATCCGAACATCGGTAACTGTTAAAGTTGGGCTTAAAGATTAATCTCTCAGATAGTGTACTAATTTATCACACTGTCCAACATTATTTAGAACGATCATTAACATTCGGCAATAGAATTTTTATCGTTTCACAGTGTGCTCAGAGTATTTTTCATAGTGTAACGGAATACGGTCATAACGATCGTGGTCACGTGGATCCGCTAGATGGCCCGATCGTCTCTTACGTTGTTGACCCCTTCCACCTTAAGGACATTCGATCCAACGTTCTTCATGTAACCCCCCTTCGTTTTCTGTCCACTTGTTCATTACCTCACCGATTCCCCATGCGGACAACTTAACCACATATAACCGCGTTCACACTCCAATCCCGCAACATAAGAGGACTCGAATTTTTCAAGTGTTTATTATGAAGATGAAGAGAACACGCCTTTCTCCTATTGGTTAAAGTACGGAGTAAGTCATCGGATTAACAATGCATGCGGTCACTTCGATATTATTTGCCAGATGGTTTTGCGCTAGCTGGTTCTAGTCACATTGGACGCGTTTGACAGGCTATCCCGAATTGCATATCGTTCAATAGATACCGTTGTCATCCACTTTTGTCCACTTAACCTATCCTGACCCAACGAAATTCCTCCGTAGCCCGAATTTCCTCGAGTTTGCGAATGCAGGCTATCGGAAAACTGGTGATCGGCGCTCTTCAGTTTCGTAGTTCACGCCATCTAAAATAACAGTTTTGTCTTCGATTGAAACATTTTTTTGAAAATACCTCATTAGTAAAATACATCTTCTCAATTCCACTACTTTACTTATCTAAACCATTAGTAATGTGTTGATAATAAACTAGAATATTTTTTTCAGACGCTCTACCCATCAAACCTACAACGTGACCATGTTTCTCTTGTTCTTCATGTCATTGTACGGGTTTCTTGGAGTGCAGTTTTTCGGCGATGAGCTCAGTTACCACTGCGTGAAGCAAACAGCTAACGAGAGGTTTGTCCATGCTGTGTTCAGTCCTATCGCGCGCGTTTTTGTCCCACTGGGTTCTCATAAATTCCAAATTATTGTTAGAAAACGAGTTTCAGCAGTACTCGCAACCACACTCCATGCATACACAAATGAGTTCATTCTGTGCAACAAGTTTTTGATCCTAAATTTCGAATATGAAATGTATCCAGCCTGAAATTCTGAATGAACTATGGCTGTAGATATCCTAACCTGTATCCTCAGGGTAAATGTTCGCTGCTGAACGAAAATAGCCGTAGGTTGGCTGTCACGTGGCTATGTAATTTTAGCACGACCTGTTCCTTAAATGCCACGGTGAAGACCACATGCATACTATCTGCTCGCACAGAAGGATTTGGATTCCTCGAGTTGCTGCTATTCTTTAGAAGATGTGTTCAAATTATTTGCCCAAGGATCACGTACACCACTAGGAGCCTTCTATGTGGTAGCGTAGTTGGTTTTCAAGCAAGGTCGCATCAATCCACCGCATACCTTTCGTGTGTCGTTTCCTAATATTTATGTTTCGCGGTGTTCCCGCTAATCCATTATTCTATGCCCACATGCGTGCTTATTCTTTATAGTATTGATCTTCACCATATAACAATTCGCCAACTTTCAGTGACCTAAATGTTGACAGTTTTTTGTTCGGGTTCGTATTGATAATGGCCGTGGTACTTTCGTGATTCATTAATCTTAAAATTGCGCGTTAAAAGGACAGATTATCGATTTGATTTTATTTGCAGAGAATAAATGAAGAATTCATAAATTCTGTGTTCTGTAGGCTTCCGTTTGACACCGTTTCATGACCTTTGATACACCGTGAAACGTTGTTTTACCATCCCCATTAGCCAACGCTATTCATTGTTGCTTATTGATAATCACAAGCTTTTATTTGCACACTTGCGTTCGTGATGTTCAGCAACATAACCAAACAAGACTTGGCGTTTCCTGATTCCTACTGCAATCCGGCTACCTACAAGGAACAATGCCCACCTAACATGAAATGTGTCCGAATCACAACATCCATACAAGATGATGGAGGATACGCAGGATTCGAGAGCTTCCGTAAGTGCCATGACCGTTCATTCTACTTTACTAATGCTGTAACAACATCATAAATTTATCGAAACTGTATTGCAAAATGTTTTAGACGGATTGATCAATCATTGCCTTAAAAATCAAATTTGAAATCAATCGGTCAAAACAGTTTTTGCTAACGTTTATATTCTGACACAACCTTAGTTAGGCGAGCTTAATAGTAATAAAAGTATTCATTGGTTTTTATAAGGTCCGTCTGTCCGTTCGCCATCACGCCCGTCGGTTGGTGGAATTCATGTGTTGCATTCTTGTTTTCATTGGTCCATAGGTTGTAGCCAATTGGAGGTGCTGGTTAATAGATGTCGGTGTTGAGTGCCACGCTTCGATGAATTCTCGCGCTCGTCGGTTGTTTTCTTTGACCAAAATCCTCGCGTTGTCCCAATCGAATTGGTGTCCGAATTGATCAACATGTATTGAAATCAGTGACCTTGGGTCGTGCCTTCGTACAGCTAACCGGTGTTCGTGTATTCTTGTGCTTAGCTTGCGACCGGTTTGTCCGATGTAGTTCTTCTCGCAATCTCTGCACGTACGAACGGACAGACGGACCTTATAAAAACCAATGAATACCAATTTCAAGTCACTTCGAAAGAAGTTCCGCTGATGATGTCATCTAGCTTGATGACGAAACGTCCACCAACAACTACACAAGCTCGGCGAACACCATATGAGCAACATCCCCATCCTGAGCTACGTATATTCTCCTTTATTGCTGAGTAATAAGAGTATTGCTATACAGAAAGCGGTTATGCGATATTCATCCTTTTCATAAAGCTGCGACACATGTTGTGTTTCTTATCTATAAGCGATGAGATCACACTAGGAAATCTTGTTGTTCATTTCAGTCGTTTCTACTCTTATGTCCAGAGTCATGGGCGCACTCAAATTCAAACAAGATTGCTTTATAACCAAATTGTATAATCTGAAGCCACTATTAAACAGAATGACGCAGCCACCCCTTGGATGACTGATCCACACAGCGGATCTAATTCAGCTGAACAACTTGATGGAATTGACAAGTTTAAGGAGTGCTTACCACCCGTTGCACTAAACAGTAGCTTTCAGGTATCGGATTTTTACTACCTTTCCAATGTTTGAAGTCTCACTCCACTTAATCTCACTGTCTTCCATTGATGGTGGCAACAGCCAGAAACCGGTTGTGATGTTTAAGTACAGGGGAGTATGAGCACAACTAAGATTGGTATATCTTTGAGCAATTCCGATTATATTGCTTATCCGCGCATTTCCATTTGTTTCAGATATCAGCATTTTCACTGTCTACCAGGCGTCGTCTCAAGAAGGATGGGTTTTCATCATGTATCGGGCGATGGATTGTTTGGCATCGTGGAAGGGAGTAGCCTACTTCATGTCCATGATTTTCTTCGTAGCTTGGCTCGTCAAGGTGTGTGCATTATCTGCTCTGAGGTTCTCGACAACTGTGTGTGTCGAAATGCTGACAAAATCCTCATTGTTATTCCTTTCAGAACGTATTCATCGCCGTACTGATTGAAACGTTTGCAGAGATTCGCGTGCAATTTCAACAAATGTGGACACCGCGACACGCTGCAGACGCTGATTCTTCGAAGGTAAAAACGAGTTCCGGATTTACAACCATCCTTGTCAACAAAACTCTTTAAATCTAGTCGAAACTTTTAATTTCCTAATATAATTACCTAGTTAATCGGTTTATTCAGTTTTATGGTCAACTCATGACGTTTGTTAGCAATATATTGTGGCATGTTTTCGTTTCACCGGCATCATGTTCTACGGCATCTCTTTATTCTCTCTACTTCAGAATATTATGAACCGATTGGTTGTAAAATGGCTGTCGGTTGCCACCTGGGGAAGGGTTGGTGATCTCATCCCAACAATCTCATTACTTTACGTTAACTGGATACTGACCCAATGATCCTGCATAACTCTTTAAAGAGTAGTCCCTTATAGGTAGCTGTCTAAGTATGTTAACTCTGTCTCCACCAGTCCGCATAAGGAATGACACAAGAAGAGGTCAATATGGCTTCCACACTCTCAGCTCTTAGATGAAAAACCGCGTGGAAACCACTTTTGTTCATTGCGTATCAAGTATTCGAGTGTATTCGACAAAAAGCTATTGTTTCGAAATTTCATCCAACAGCCAGCTCGTGCGATTCTATTTGCTCGTTTCCATTTTACGGTAAGACCTTTAGTATTACATACATTCAATTACGTATTTTTAATTTAAAGAATTAATCCCATTTTTAGTTTTGAAGCCACTTTTCTCTAAAACTGGGACAGCCAACCTGTTCAGTAACGCGTACAAACACATTTGGATGGGGTTGTTTTAAAAACCCGTTTTGGCTCAAATTATCATATTTGCAGGCATTTTCATCACACCACCTTCTACAGTCTTATTTTGCTTCGTCTGTCTCTTGTGAAACACTTAATACAACTTTTGTTTGTAGAGGAGCTTGGTTTTTCTGTCCAGATTTTATAAAATCCACCTGACACTTCTCTAAAATCGATGGATTCCACCGGATCGATATTAAAACATACTAACGGTTCTGTTGATTTGTTTTGCTTTGTGGACTTAACGCGCATCGATTTTTATTCGCGCTGGGATTCAAGTGTCAACATTTACCAATTGATAAGTTGAATACTGCCTTTAGAATTAAATGTCTACGACAGAAACTGAAAACCCATTTCACTTAGCCTGGTTTTTTTTATTTCACGTTAACAGTTTACTTAATCATCAAATGTGTTGAATCCTATGGGCTTGTTGTAATGTTTGAAGGCTGTTGTCATGACTGCTGTTCAAACACCGTTAGCTGAGTGCTCTTTGCTCACAGTTGAGAATACACAATACTTATGGAGGACCATATTTCGGCCTACAACTTGTTGTTATTAGTGGTGCCGCTTTGAACGATCAAAATCGAATGTGTAATAGGTTTTTCCGGGCAAGCAGTTCAGCGGTGACTTACCTTTGTATGTCTTCACGAACTTCCGGTTTTAAGCTGAATCGTCTCAATTGCATGCGAAGCACTATTCGATGGTTGTCCGTCGGTCAAATCATCTACTTACCATCCGCAAGCTCATGATTTGAAACCAACGTCAAACCGCACCCGATTCAATCTACCTGGTCAATGTAAAATCACAAAAACAGTAGCCGAGCTCTGATGCATGAATATGCTATACACTTTGGACACAAGTTCACTCCGGTTTGTTTTTCTCCTATTGTCGCATTGTTCCTACGTGTCACGGACTTAATGCTTGCTGAACTTGTCATCGAAGATCATCGGGATGTAATCATTTAGATTGAAGTCTTGATTTTTCCGTACAACGTTTTCGGTATTCTTATTTTTATCCATAATTGTAATAGTGCACATTTGAGCCCGCATCACTTCGATTTCAATACGTCTTCACTGTCTTCATAGGTTTTTCAATCAGACGGAGTAACCTGGAAGTTGGTACCAGTTCACGAAAATAAGCCCAAAGGTCTAGCGCCGAGATTTTTGCAAGATGTAAGTTGCTGAACTCAATGTTTTCAGGACTAGGTTTATTCCTGAAAGGTTTGCTCGTTTTGCTCTGGATTTGGAACTTAATTTTACAATATTAGTATACCATTTCGACATGATCTACACGGATGTAGGAAAAGCATGGTATATTATTATATGCTCGATTTATGGTTGAATCTTGGCTTTTGTTTCAGCCATGAATTAATTTACATTTATGTTGATTTGTAGATAAGTTAGTTCTAAACGACTGAACGACAGTACTATAAATGTTCACTTGGTTACCTGCACATTTGCGATTTATCATCATCCAGTTGAATTGCATCTCCAAAGTAATTTATTACAATCGCTCATCCATTTCGATTCTATAACCAGAACATGCTAGACGGTGATCTGATTCAAAGTCCTTTGCCTTTAATCCCATTAGTCTCAATCTTTCACCCTGATAACAAACAACACGGATGCACTTCTCGTTACAGACCATTCTCAAGTCCACTGGATTCAATGTGGTCATCATGATTATGGTTCTCGCGGATGCGGTCACTGCATCCGCGTTGCATTTCAACCATCATTCCGTTCGTGATACAACTAGCAGCTTGGATGGATTTTATTACGCCGAGGTAAGCAAACGCCAGTCCTCACCGGTGCTTCTTGTTAAGGAACTCCTGTGTTTACCAAAGCAGCCGAACAGCGTATAAATACAAGTTCCAAAGCTGGTCACATTTTATTGATTTTCTCAGTTGTACAAATGTTTGCTGCTTCGATCGTGGCTTCAAATTTTAACTTCATTTGTGCGAGTTCAACTGTTCGCCATCGAGGATAATGTTAGGCGTTTAAGGTCATGTGAATCTGAGCGGAGTCTATTTGTGACCTCAGGGCTTGTTTCCAACCGATGGTGCTAATGGCATGGTCCTCACAGTATTTCATTTACGGCTGCAGACGGCCGATAATCGAAACGGAACTTCGCCGATTTAAATTGTGTTACTGTATTAAAAAATTGTCAATTGAACTGCTTCGTAAGTCGGGTAATTTTCCTTATAGAATAGGTGTTAACTACACTACATTATTTAAACTCTAAACGATTTCTGTTCAACTTGAGCAATTTATGTATTACCAAGTCACACTTAGTTAAGTTTGAAGAGTGCATATGGATAGTGAACTTCATTGGATCAGCATTTATCGTGCGATCAACTTGTTTCTCTACGTCGCATAAAGAAAAGTTTCTCATGGATGGAAGTAAACAATTATGAGCATGTGATTATTTTGTGGTACTTTCTTCCATCAGTGTCATGGAGATGCACCTCGATTCATTATTTTCCGGAGCCTATCTTGAACATTTGGGGCAAATTGCAAATCTTATTTGACGATCAGTTGTGCAATTAGGGTTATTTCCTTATTTTGTAGACAGAATGAATTTAAACCGCTCTATTAATCAAATGAAAGCTACTTACAGTAATAATCCTGGCTGACGTCATTTTAAGAATGTCCCAGTTTATTAACTTTTAATCGTACTTCGTTTTTTTAAAATTATGCCATGTTTCATGCTCAACTGCAACATCTTATGATGTTATTCTCGTCCGTTCAGCTTCACAAAGCATATTTGAACAGCCCTTCACGATTTTGAGCATTCAGTGAATGCTTGTCCCTTAACTGGTTTTCATAATCTTCGACATCACTTCTTCCATAAAATTTGGTGATGGTATTTTACCTCATTCTATCATCTTGACATGTGTTAAAGCAACTTCCTGATAACGATCTTAAAACCTACATGCCCTCCCTTGAATGTTGTTGGCCTCCTTCGGTCGATCTAGACCATGGATGTACAACACAATCGCATGAATGTTCATGTTCTACAGCTTTTGGAATGACTAAACAGTCCGATTCGGGATGAACAATCTCTCTCGCAGCGCTGGCAACGATACTCAGAACTCGGTTGTATTGCGTGATCTGTGTTCAGCAGCCAAAAGCTGTATCTGCTCCTCCCCAGCTTGCAGACGACGCTTTACACAATGCCTCCAATGTGAGCGGTCAAGAGCCAGTTCTTCCCAATTCGCCGGGTCAAAGTCAAGAGCTTTCATATCCCTTTTGCAGACGTCTTTGTACCGCAAGTGCGGACTGCCCAATTGTCGACTTCCTAATTACAACTCACCACAGAATAAATCTTTCGGAATACGACCATTTTCCATTCGGTAGACATGATCAAGCCACCGCAGGCGGCTTGTACACGCTCTGTAGACCAGCTTTTGAAAGCGCTTCAGCATTAGTCACTCTGTCCATCCACGATATGTTCAAGATACGACGGATGCTTCGTAGATGGAAAGCATTCAGCTTCCGTTCGTGTCTTGCGTGGGTGGTCCAGGTTTTACTGTCGTACAGTAAAGCATTTAGTATGCACACGCTGTATACCATCATCTTTGTCTTTACAGTCAGCTTGCGGTTACCCCAAACACGAGAGTTCAATCGGGACAGAATATGACTGAATATTATCATTTATCATTTCTGTCTGTATCCCATATCTGACCTCATGCTCTTAACTTATTTAACTTTCGATATCGATCCTCATTTCTACTTATATCATCCAAACTTCTTTATCCTAGTTTGTCCATCACATGTGACGCGTAGCTGCTTCCCTTTTTCGTACAACAGGTATTGTTCACTGTGTTTTTCAACTTGGAAGCGGTGTTCAAAATCTGGTGTCTTGGTTGGTCCAACTACTGGCATCGTTCCTTGTTCAAATTCGAATTGTTTCTTTGTCTGGGCACAACAATTCATTGCATTCCGGTGTTCTATCGAACCGAACTGACGTACCTGGCCGTAAGTCACTCTCACATTGCAACGTGTTCAATACCCCCCGCGAATTTTATGTATATTGACAATGTAGCGCTCGATTAAATGTTACTGGAAGTTAATTTTTTTTAAAAAAACAAACAGATTGATTACAGTGTTGCCTACTCTCCCTGCACTTACACACCACAACTGTTTACTAGCTTTTTGTATTCTTTAGCGGACAGACTCAGAGCCAAGCACGTTGCTTGCTGTTTCTGATCATTTCTTTATTTTAGTTTGTTCTGGTTCATGCTCGCTTCGTTCCACCGGTACCTTAAAAGTTAGTTGATGAGATTCTCTCAACGTTTTAGATATACTTTCTTTAACAAGCAATCTTTGAATCTAAATTTCTGTCTAGCTATCCCGAGTCTTCACTGTTTGCTGGCGCCACATAATCCTGAATGACTTTCTATGGACGAACAGATTTGCTGCATTCGTTAAACTAGTTCCCGTTATGTGCACACTCGGTACAGTTATGCGTTTGTGTAGTATTATATCCTGCACTTCACGTTGCCTATTCTAGTTAGTTTGGTACCCATATTTAGCTGTGAGCAAAGCAAACTGTAGTCCACTATTCTCCAAGCAAGCGCAGCGCAGTTTGCTAGTTGAACGGATATTGTGGCTCATATCGGCTCTGCCGTGAACGCAATTTTAGGATGCTGTTCTGCATATATATCTAAGGAGCATGCTCGTTGGTTAGATGGCACACAGTTTCTTTCTAATGTGGCACTACGGTCATGTATAGGAAGCTTGTTGGTGTAAATTCATGGCGTTATGCAACACGGTGTGAGGACAACAAATGAAATGATGAACTATTGTCATTGCGGTAGCTCATGCTTAAAATAATGTCAATCACACAAGGATACGTTTACTAGAGGTGAATGCAACAATATAGTTGCCCTATCTATTGCTCTGCTTGTTCGTTATGAATTGGCTATCTAACTCTTCTCGTAGAGCTCATTCGACAGTCAGAAAACGCTAGTCATACTGTAAAATGTGTGAAATACTCCAGCAAAACGCATCAATCTCGAGTTCTAGGATGATATGTGAAACACCACCCTTCTACACAGTGCAAGATCAGGAACCGCCGTAAAGACAGGTAATAAAATTTATGGACGCGCAGGAATTTGGGTTTTGGTTGAATTGCAGAAGGACAGTTTGAGTAACAATCTGTTGAAGATTTGGAGCTGATTGAGAACATCAACAACTTTTAAACGAAATACGAGTCAACATTGTTGGTAAAAGAGCCCAGGGTAACCAGACTCGAATGGAACGGTTTGGCAGAAAATGCTCGACAAATCAGATCGAAATCACAACCGTTGCAGACAGATTCGAAACACCTCATATAGTCAGTTGATTCGCATATAATTCATCTGTGTGATTCGCTGTCATATGCGCAATAAACGCTTTACCAATTGGCGCTTTCTTATCTTTTGGAAATCGCGGGCGTTTAAATGTTGGCGCGTTGCTGTTGGGCAGTGAATCGTAACGCCATAGACGGCTGTACGGGCGACGGGGATTGATATGAGTAAAGTTGGACCGAGTTTACTGGAGGTGTACGTCAACAAGGCAACAAACGTTAGGACCCGAATGCGCTTTGAACTCCGTTGGTCGTACTTGCCATATCGAAGGGTGGTATTGTGCATGTCATTCGAGACCTCGTTATTAAGACTCTTCGCTATGGCACTTCTCGGTGTGGCTGTACCCAATTGCACTGAAAGATTTTTGTTTACCTATATTCGCATTCCATTCCTTCCATATAGAACGAACAATGGGAATTATTCGACATAATACCAACCAAAAGTCGTGGTTTCACGGCTGGTGATGGATAGAGTCTAACTCTATTATTCAACAAAACATTTGAATGGAGCGAAAGATCTCCTCTTCGATATTTCCCATCAATCACAACAATTTAAGCGTAAGGGAATCGAAATGGATCTGAGCAATATCCATCATTAAACAAACATCCATGTTCTGTGTTACTACTTAAAATGGTTCTCCAAGGTGACGACATATCACGAACTAAATGTTTTTCGTACCCATAGGGTCGGTCAAAAGATTTTAATCACAATTGCCTCAGGTGTCATCAAGATGTTCCAGTCAAGTCTTGTTGACACGTTGTGAAGAACCGTGTAAGAAACTGAGAACGCCTCTTAAAGTTTTACTTTATGGTCTGATGGGCTAGAATCAAACTATTCACACTCTCAGAACAACTTGGGTGATGTTCAAACATTCGCTTTCCCATAGGCCACCGAGTAAAATTTTCAGTCAAATATAACTATTAGCTTTATTTTGAATATAACAAAAGACATACCGTTTCTCCAGGTTATTATTGAAGAAACTGTTTCTAGCCTCAGATATATATATCAGCGGAATTTCTCGCTATCCACGAAACTAATGAATTTGATACAAATAATATAATCCTTCTAATATTTACATTTTTATTCAGGTACTGCGCGTCGTCAGACTCATAAAAGCATCCCCTATGTTAGAGGACTTTTGCTTTAAAGTAAGCTATTTTCGTTTCTTCATTCGTACTTCATTGCGACGAAATTCATGCGTTTAATCAATGCCTACTCTTACACTCCGAAGCTTCTCTTACTCGTTTCACTACTAATGCTTTTTGTCACCGATTAATGTTACCAGCGTTTCTGAAGAAGTTCGGAGATCAACCCCAAAATCGCCCGACGTAAACGCGAAAGATGATATTGTGTAGGGTTAAATTCACTTGGTCGGTGCACTGTGTTGCAGGCGAAACTTTGGTCAACGACGAATGTGAACAGAAGTCGTCGCCATAATTCCCTTTGGTTTCTCGGTGTTTATTTATTTGTAAACATACAAGTCACTGATTAATCAACGTTCCGACGCGAAACTACTGAATCTCGTTCATTAATGCGAGAGCATATGTAAAATAAATGAAATAAAGGCCGGGCGTAAAAAATCAAAAATGATCACCAGCCATATCGATGAATTTCAGTGTCGAGATCATTGCCGTATTACCCGAGGTTAAACTTTGGTAATATCCTGTCTCAAATTTATCAGTGGTGTTCTCTCTGAGAAATGAAAATCGTTGGATAGATTATTATTATTCTTTTCAATTAGGAAACTTGCTATTTATAAAGATAATTCTGCACTCGTCATTTTAGTTTATATTAGGTATCTCAGTTTCATTTTTAAACGCATCTACGTAAAAACATGGAAAAGTAGTCAACTACATACTGTCGCTTTATTTGAGCTGATTTTTGATGGTTGTCGTTCGACAAGCGTTCCAGCCGATTTCGTTCGTTTTATTCGATCTGAGAGGCGATTCATCTACTTAACTTGCTTTATCAATCAACTTTGGTTATCTTTTATTTTGCTCTTAAAACTTTCACTCACGTTGCACCAACGGTTTTGGTTGTTTGCCCTGATCAAGCGAATACAATAAGATTTTGTTCAGTGAACTTCGGGGTATGTTCGGCCACAACTGTTTTAACCCTCGATAACTCTCATATACTAATCTATTGGAAGTAGATTGCAAATTACCGATTCTCTTTTATTTTTGCTAGATATTCGGACCGGCGAAAAAGCTGGGCAGCTTGATACTATTCACTACGTGCTTCCTGGTGATTACTTCCACCTTCAGCTTGCAGCTGTTCTGCTTTTTCCAAGCCCTTGATCCCAACTTCGAACGCTTTTCCACCTTCCCTCGGGTATGAATTTTTGTGTTGAATGTTGTCGAAAATTTCCCCTAGACACTTATTATGGATAACAATCGATTGGAATATGTTTGGGACCGATCGTGTATTCATAATGCCAAGAAATTTGAGTGCAATCGATTAAAGCAAATTTTGGGTAACGTTTCACTTCTGATACAGAAGCTTCGTCAGACAAAGGGTTAAAGTCAGGGCAGGGAACATGATTAAGTAGCACTCAATCCCCCCACAACTGATTTGACCTTAATGCTAAATAACCTATAGTACACCTACAGTGTGTCACGTCTAGCGGGAATGTACAGGATCAGTTGTCGATTTTTCTCCTAGTGTGTATTCACGTCAATCTAATACAAGTGAACACCGTCAAGGTCAGTTGATACAGCTTACTATTAGTTAATTAGATTTTTTCAAAAATAGCTTAACCTTAGCCCCGTTAGTTATGTACTTTTACGCACGTAGGCCGCTGTGTCAACTGACCTTGACGGTGTTCACTTGTATTAGATTGACGTGGATACACACTAGTAGGAAAATCGATCACTGATCCTGATCATTCCCACGAGACGTGACACACTGTAGGCGTACTATAGGCTGTTTAGCGGTAAGGTGGTTTGACTGCTACTTAATCATGTTCCCTGTCCTGACTATCACCCTTGGTCCAACGAAGCTTCTGTGTCAGAAGTGAAACGTTACCCGAAAACTTGCTCTAACCGATTGCCCTCAAATTTCTCTGCATTATTATGGATAAAATTTTCAATGCTCCGAAGTAAGCGTTGAGCAAATATCGTGGTTTTTATCTCAATTGCGTAACGTTCCCGGTCTCCCCTCTGACAGCCGCACGTTTTTCTCTTTCACCTTCTCAAGCATCGTCATGAACATGTTTAGATGAAATTTGTGGATAATATTTCAATCTCTACGAGGAGTTTTAGGTTCTATTGGACTTAATAGAAAATAGTTATCAACTGTGAAAATTCCACACGAACTTTTATTACTATGTGATCTTAAATTCTTCAGAACCATAAGTATCATGTTTGTTCGATTAGATAGCAGTAGATATTTGTGTAGGTTTGGCATGCTGAATGCGTTGAAGTCAACGGATAGCATTAATCTTTACTTCTAATTGTGAAAGGAATCACTCACGCTGTAATAATCTTATCATTCTTCTTTTTAACGTACTTGTCTACTCTCCCACAGCCAGCCTCGAATTTCACATTGAAATACGTCTATGATGCAGTCATTGGATTTGTTGTGCCTTTTAGTTGCCTCAGACTGAATAACAATCTGATCAGAGGAGAAACGCTTGATTTTATATCTGAAAATATGTTTCGATATTGTCGTGAACTTATTCGCGTGGCGAGGGACCTGACGCGTTTTATAATAATCTCCAGCAATTTATAATCAAATCTACAGACCGTAGTAGAGATAATATTGTCAGGTATCTGGGCGTCACCGTCTCAGATACCTCAATCTGAATTCAACATCTCGGTTCTGTACTTAGTAAGGTACACAGAATGTAGTTTACGCGTTCGGTCTTTTCTCTCTTGGCATTAGGCCTAAACTAATGTACACCTTTGCCGTCTTTTGTATCTTACTTATTCGATTTTTACTGTTCTCGTACTATTTTTTACACTCTTTAACAGAATTTATCATACTAAGATGTTGCATCAAGATTGTTCATTGCATCAGTTCAATCACTCACGAAAGTATTTTAGAATCTATTTTGAAACAACACTTTTCCCCGTGTGTTCGACTACTCGATACTTCAAACCAAGTCCACAACAGTCCACAAGTCTACAGTCGTAGCCAAACCTTCATCTTTTACTCGATTGAGTCACAGTATATTGCCAACCAGGCCACTATATCCGAGCTCTTTGATCTCGCACACACCTCAGGATATCGTTGTTAAAATGATGTAGTCATTGAAAAATCGAGAAAACATTTATGTCGTTGATAGTTTGAGTTTTATATTCTGTTTATTCTCTGCAAGTTGACGAACAAAATGCTTTTTTTCAACAAATTAATTGAATAGCGCGAAGGATCTCCGTTTCGGTATTTCACAACAAGCTCTACAATACAAGCGTAGGAAAATCTGGTCAACATCAAACATTAAACAAAAATTCAATGTCACGTGTTATTACTTATAATGGTGCAGTCGAAATCAATGTTGACCAAGGTCATAAGAGATCAGGAACAACGTGCTTCTTGAGATATGACTTTGGTTTAAAGCCTTCGTTTCAAGATATTCCAGTGAAGACTTTGTGACACGGTCTGATAAAAAGGAAATCTTTCGCTCTGTTTAAGTCCGAAATTATGTACTGTTTTTATTAAACATTCAAGTAAAGCTGAACTTTTAAAATATTTCTGAATAATTCTGTTATTCGTTCGTTCATCCATATCTCTTCGATCACCTGACCCGTGCTTTGTAATGTATCATTTATGTATACCACAAATACATCTGTTTCTATTGCTATTCGGAAAACGATTTTATGGGATGTTCCGCTTACACGGCGACAGTTCATTTTCCACTTTCACTGTCATTTTCAGGCTTCCATGTCCATGTTCCAAATTTTAACGCAAAAAGGATGGGTGGCCGTGATGCACGACACAATGGATGTGGTTCATAACCGCGGGGTCATCACCGGAGTCGCAATTTACTTTGTGTTTTATCATTTGATCGTCACCTTGGTAAGCTCCCAAACCCACCGTAAACGGGATTTTGTTTCATGTTTCGATTACTTTATCGTGTAACGACTACAAGTTACACAAAGATAATCCCTGATTGACTCTCTGTACATCGAATTTCATCGCGATACTGCAGTGGATTTCTGTTTTCAATGGAGCTGCTCATCCGGTTTATGAACTTCCCTAACTATGACTGTCCATTCACACTGCCTTGCTAAGTGACAGCTATCGGGAAAGACGCGTGAAATTATCATGTACGTAAAGCGCATCAATGTTTCAAACTAGTCATAGTTTCCATTCCGTTTGGTATTGCGAACCTATCGTGAATCCACGTTGTTATGTCCAGTTACTGAACGCGCTACTTAGAACTACACTGCTAGTGTACGGGTGGGGAAGGCATTTCGTCATATCAAACAATGCCAAACCGCATATCTTGTCCTGCCGTCCGTTACTTTGTTCGCACAGGTTTCGAGTGCACTCGATGCAGCCTTAACCATGTCAGCCCCCCTAAGTTGCACACCCACTTGTCGATTGTGCCCCGAGTCAAACATTCCAACGCTAATTACGTTCACCCACGAACCCCAAAACACGAGAGAAGTGGGTTATTCAAACGCGTTTATTAAGCAAATGACAAAGAACGAAACATCATACGTTCATGAAAAAGAAAGTTTCTGATGAATCGGTTAGAGCAGGTTGTCGGTACGGTTTCGCTTCTGACACAGAAACTTCGTCCGATCAAGGTTTTAAGCTGCATTCACCAAACCAACCTTAATCTGGCACTGAGCCTGTTAAAATAGACAACCGAGATGCACACAATCCTACACGCTGTGTAATCCCTAAATTGTTTTGATTGTGTGAATGTATGATTGACATCCGCTGACAAATTAGCTTGATTGCGTATCCGTGCGCGCACTAGGGGCTTACGCACGTTAATGTTTCTCTGCTGCACAACTGAACCCCAGTTTGTGGAGATATCAGCCCCATCCACCTTATTGACTGCAATCTAACCAGGCTTTGCTATCTCAACCGCCACAGTGTGAAGTCGTTGTTGTATAGTTTCTACATTATCATTATCAACGTAATGACCAGTGACCAGCACATGTTCGGCTAGTGCTCATTCTCTTATCAGTGATTGATATTCACTGGAATTGCCTGGCTGCTTACCAATACGCTTTTTGTTTCGTTGATCCTAGTAATGAGTTCTCTGAAAGTTTACTTGATATATACTCCCGAGCAAACCTTGCATTTGATTTTATATATGTAATTCGTGGCGCAGCCTGCGGCTGTCTTAACCTTGAGATGCGTTAATAAAGATCGGAGCGTTCTACCTCTTTTATAATTTACTCCTATACCTGCCTTTTTCAAGATTCTACGAATTCCCTCTGTCGCGGTCTTAAGGTAAGGTGTGCTTGATATTTCTCCGGTTGTCAATCACACCTTTACACAATCAAAACAATTAAGAGAATGTACAACGTGTAGGGGTGTGTGCATCAATTGATCTTAATATCGTATGCCTATGTTAACAAACTTAGTGCCAGCATAGAATTCAAACTTGATCTCTATTTGTGCTGACACCTTGGTCAGACAAGGCTTCCGTGTCAGCAGAGAAACGTTATCAATGAACCGCTATAACCCATTCGTTCCAAACTGTCTTTTTCATGAATAGGATTCGGCCACAGATATTTTCTAATACACTATACGTCCAGATTTTATGGGCGAATCACCTTACCACAACTCATGTCTGCACCGGTTGTCACGTTGATCTGCTTTGTCAATCGATTTCGTGCTATCGGTTCACTTCAAGCCATCACTATGTTGGGCTCATTTGACCGATCTTGATGAATTGTATATCTTTCGATAGCGGCCGACGTATCCCATCGCCTCATTTTTCAAGAATATTGTCGCTAGAAGCATCCACATACAATCCTTTGGAAATTCGAATTGTTGAGGGTTCGCGGTGGTCGGTCATTTTGACGTTTCCTGTTTTTGTGTTTGGCCAGAAGGGGTGGCGTTCTGCTTATCATTTGATAGCTCGTGATTAATATTCATCGCTAATATACCTCACGCCTCAACATTGGCACAATTTCGCCGGTACAAATGGTGTCCAATGCTGTTACTTTCCGGTAATTAGATTACCGTCGAACGCTTTTACTTGTGTTTCAATTAGCTTATATCTCTTTTTCACAAACATTTCAATAATTTGCTTCGCTTAGATTGTGCTCAGTCTGTTTGTGGCGGTGATTTTGGATAATCTGGAATTGGATGAAGACATCAAGAAACTGAAGCAGGTAAGTCATGTTGCTTGAAAATATGCGCGATGGATTCGAACCATGGATTTTTATTCAATTTCTCATCTATTTAATAATGTCTTCAATCGTTAAGCGTTGTGAGACGGGATAAAGTTTCGATTTGCTGAGTAAAGGGTAAATAGTTTGAACTCTATGATGAAAGAACTCCATGTCATAATTACTCAAACTTCGCACATCTGACACGGGTATCTATGCGCACTGCACACAACGTTAATCGATTTCAGTGTTCCACTTCACAATAAAAAAGTCGATTATCCAGACATCTCTTACGGACAATCCACAATGCTGCTCAAAGTGCTGTATTTTGATGATGACCACCTTTCGGTACCTACATCCCACTTCCGGTTTGAGGATCTTTGCTTAAAATGCATTCGTGATGTTTGACATCCAGTTTGTTTCTGTTGCTTTATTCAACGATATCGTAACAGCTGTTTTCTAGAAACAGCTTTTACACCGACTTTTACTCTCCTCCCGAAATGGAATGTGATCTTCAGCCGCTCCCTATGATGATAAAAAGTGATCCCAGTGGACAATTCATTTTCACGCAAATTCATCTCCAATTAGATTGGTCATCCCAATCTGGGCTTTGCTTATCGGTTTAATGAGGCTTTCAATGATAACTATTTTGACTACTTTTCACACTGTTTCAAGTCTCACTGAATCCAATCTTACAGTCTCCTCATGATGACCGGAAACAGCCGGAAACCGGTTGTGGTATGCCCATTCAAGGGAAGTGAGCTCTTCAAAAGCTGGTCATTTTCAACGTTATCACATTTTCCACAAAATGGCTCTTTGATTGGTACAAAGTTCAAAGTAACAACTTCGCTGCAATCCAAGTAGAAGTCTGTTTCCTTTTGAAAACAGCTATGAAAAACCTCTGATAATAACTATTACCGTACCCATTATTTTCATACTCGCTAAAGCTGTACTAGACGAATCAGAGAATGTGATCCAGACTACCGTCCCATCCATTCTCACAGCATCCTTCGATGATTGATTTTGATTCGGTCTGTCTGTCTGCCACGGCGAAGTGGAAAACACGCCCCATTCGTGTCTGTAATTCGTCTCGTTTTACGTTTGCTTCGAATTAAAAGAAAATTTATCGATTGATATATTATTGTAACTATAACGGTTTCTCATTTTTCCCAAACATTTCTCATAGACGATGTCCTGGATTATAATCGTCACCGCAATAAGCCGTAATTCGACGGTAGCTAGTCCAAAGTGCGACTATATCTCACCCGGTTTATTTCCCAAAAAGCTGCGTCTAGTATTGACTTAGTGGCCATTGATTAATCTAATGAATTAGAATGTAAACACCAGGTGCTTGCTTCGGTTTCTAGTTCGTCAATTTTGCATCTACGCAACTACCTCATACAACGTAAACGTTAAATGATCGTCTTTTAACAATTTACTGTTGATGTTAATAAAATTCCGTGTTTGCATTTATTCCACCACACATCGGAGCATTAGAATCAGGATCTGCATGCCTTTTGATTGTATTTTACTTTCTCTTCAGCTCAAACTTCGTGAAATGAGCGCTGAAACGCAACAAAAGCTTCCCATGCGGCTGCGCGTGTTCGAAAAATTTCCGTAAGTTAGCATTACGCAAGTACTAGAAAATTATTCATCTTGCGTTTTAACACAAATCTCTCTATTCGTTTGCTGTACGTTTTAGCAATCGACCGCAAATGATTCAGCTGACAAGGCTTGTGTCCGATTTCCTCATGCCAAAGATTCGAGACAGCTTCATGCGCCAATTCGCAGCGATTTCTGCGTTGGAAGAAGTGGAAGATGAAACGATCGAGGAAATGTTGTCCAATATGACCGGCGTCGAATCGCGGCATGTGGAATCACACCGGTCCATGACAAGCCGATTGAAAGGACTGTTCGAGCTGTCGGGCAACAGTGTTCAAATGGAAGTGATCCGATCGATTAAACGCAAAGTTCATGGGCTCCACGGGCAAGAGAAAGTTCGAGCAATCATTTATCTATTAAAGTATGAGCTCGCCATATTTCTTACTTGAAGTTTGGCTGACAGTTTTTCAGCGGTGCCTAACATGTTTCGTTAAACTTTCAGTGAATCGAACAAAACTCGCACGATGACCTCGGAGCAATCGGCCATTTCGGGCAACCGGTCCCTGTTGTCTACGCAGCATCAAATTCGTTTAGACAGAAGGTGCTTGATTGGTGTATTTATCCTGAACATACAATCTGCTTAATTTGATCTACTTTGCCAACTTTCATTCTTCCACGTGATTGAAAAAATCGATAATTTAAATGCGGGAGGATCTGATCGAGTGCTGGGTTATACAAGATCCCAGCACATCAGTTTGTTTCACACTGTTATAGAGTAAACGTGTAGAAGATCTATTTAAATCTGTCGGATAGATGCAGCCGTCCATTAGAAGAAGATTATGTTCCCATGGACCTAACTTTGTCTGGCTCTCGAACGATTGAAATTTTAGCGATACATTGGAATCATATTCGCAAAATTTAATTCTTTGTACCAGATCGGTTGGAGCAGTTTGTTGGTCAGAACAGATTGAACTTGTGATTTTTAACACGTAAGCCGAGTCAAGGTGTTTGCACTCCTCAGATGAAGCCAATATGAACACGATCTAAATCATGAATTTAAAAAAATTCGCATCTCTGGTAAAAATAACCAAACGGTCTCACACGTTACCTTAAAGATCATCAAATTCATTCAACTAATCCTTTAAATATGATTCGAGGCCTCTAAAATAAATCTATTTGGAAATCAAATATAGTTAAATATTTGTAATATACCGGAACCAAAAATTTAGATACTAAAGGTTTACCAAATAGCATCTAGTATTTTTTTCAAAACTTTCAATGATTATTACAATGTTGTTTAACCACACATATTTCGCGAGACTAAAACTTTATTTTATTCCACTTCACAGAAGTAGCCGGCATCGTACTGGCAACGCTTTTGGATTAACTAAAATTGGATCTGTTGAAGGTGAGGCCCGTCCCGGAACACCACATTCCACTTCTCGTGACGATGAAGCCCACACAGCATCGGGGGATCAAACCGGCCGAGTAGATATCAAGCGACTGCAACAAAAAGCGCAAATGGCCGAGATAAAGCGGTAAACCGAAAGTCAATGAAGTGTTCATCAAAAACTCGTTAAAACGGTTGATTTAAATGCTTTACTACTGCAATTCTGTTTCAGAACCCAGCAGGAGGTGGAATTACGCGAGAACCATCCGTTCTTTGACCGCCCTCTGTTTGCGCTTGGTCGAGAAAATCGTTTTCGTCAGTTTTGTTTGTTGCTTGTCGAGGCCAGGCACAAATGCCCGGAATCCTCAGAGTCGAGTGATAATGGCGGATCTTTTCAGTAAGTCGACAATCCTGTCACTGTTTTGAGCCTTTCTACTTTTCGTTTGCCTTCTGATCATATACACTTCACACTTGTATGGCTGTTTCCGCAGCAAACTGTTGGGTCATGTCACATACTTGGAGTGGCTCGCCATCTTCGCAACAATTCTTTCTTGCGCTTCCATGTCCGTTGAAACACCACATCGGCGACTGATGAACTCTCCGAAAGTGCAGGCAAGTTGCCCTTTTATCAGATTACTGAAAACTATGCGCCTGATGTTAATCTTTCATCTCATTGAAACTAACCATTACAAGTGTTACGAATTAAACTATTTTGGGGATTGCTAGACTATCGCAGATGTCAGAAAACGTCTTACACTTGTGTACGATGGGGGTTAGGGTTTTGGGTGTTTCCTTAACCGAATTACCACTTTTGTGCACGCTAGACAAAGTACAAATGCAAGGAACATCGAATTATTTCCAACGTATAACAGCGTGCTTTATTTCATTCTTTTAGTTTCAAGTTATTTTCTTATGTAACTTATTAACTAACACTTAAACTCAAGCCTACCGTTTCCGTTTCGGGTGGATATTTTCAGAATCATCTACTCATGAGTAATCACAAAATTAACAAAATACTCAACAATTCGGCAATTTCAGGATGCCCATCAGATTCTGTCATCTACCTTATATGGTTTCCAATAAGAAGTAACATAACGGAGAGCAGATCGCTCGGGAGATTAGAACCTATGGTGCGTGCTTCTTCATGGCTGGTTAGACCTATAGCGCTACTCAAAGGTGTCACTGTGTGAAAGATTTGTGTATGTTTAAAATCGCGATCAGTCACTCGATGGATGATAATGGCTTTTATACAAAGTAATGATTGTAGGTTCATGTAGCGCCACCTTTGGAGGATATGCACTGCTGATCCACTCAATTGTCGCATTTAACTTTGTTTGCTATTTACGATTTTGGTCATGGTAACTTTATCCAATGGTAGTTTTGAAGCTCAACTTGTTTACCATTGTTCAAGTCATGCGGATCCTTAACGTACTATTTCCACCTGACAATTCCAAAGATCACGAAACCGGTTAAGGTGTGTGTCTGTGTGATTTAAAAGCATGCAAACAACGAAAGATCTTTGTTAATTTTATGTATATCTCAAAAAAATGTTGTACTGAAACTAAGTCACCGAATTTTAATTCATCGAAACGTCTGTCCGATAATGGAGACTTTATTATAACTGATCTGAAGGTGAGGTATTGTGGTGCTTATATCTCTTCTGAATGTAACTTTTGGGCATAATGCATCTACGATCACCACCGGTATTCTAAATTCTTTTATTACTCCATACTCCGCAGCGCTAAGTGTAAGTCTCTACTTGTTGAACGTTACAAATGAATTTTTCATTAAGGTGTGACTATTTGGACGGGTTTCTAAATCACACTATTCACAATTTCAGATTTGTGAATATATATTTTTCGTCGCAATGTCCGTTGAAATGGCATTGAAAGTGTTTGCCAATGGTCTGCTGTTCACACCCAACGCTCTGCTGAAGGATTTTGGAGGTTTTCTGGATTTTTTCAATTACATTGTAAGCTTCTTCACTTCTGGGTATCAAACACAACGCTGACTTGAATCTTTAATTTCGCGTTTTTTTGCTAGTACAGTGTAACAATACTCGAAATTGAAGCGCGTAGATGAATCGGGATATAAATTATTCCTCATCTCATTTTGTATCATCATACTTGGTGAAGCATTTAACTTGAAACTTTCACGAACGTCACCTGTTTTCACGACATTTCCAAGTGTCTTACTTTAATCAGGGTCCGAACAGGTCCTGACAAACCTAGAAAGTTGTGGAATATCATTTTTTCATTTCCATGACCTGGAATGTCATTGATTTATGTTTAACGTAGTGGCAAGTCATGAAAACCCTGGATCCAGCTAGGTTGTGGTTCTGTTACGTACGAGAATGCAATCACCACATTCATGAAAGCCAACAGGGTTTTGCAGTCGTTTGTGCTTGGATGCCAGTCAGTCCTGTTTTTTCTAAACCTTTTTTCTTATGTAAATTATGGAAAGGCGATGTTGAAGCTCATTGGAATGTCATAGATTTTGTCGAAATACCTTCAAGTGTGAACGGAAATATGCTTTCTGTCTAAACGCTGCTTGTACTAATTTATTTACTAAAGTTGCGTATTCAATTTTCCCCGTTTAACTGATTTGTTCACAATCGATTGGAATATGTTTGGGACCGATCGTGTATTCATAATGCAAGGAAATTTGAGTGCAATCGGTTAGAGTATTTTTTGGGTAACGTTTCACTTCTGACACAGAAGCTTCGTCAGACCAAGGGCGATAGTCAGGACAGGGAACATGATTAAGCATTTACAGAATCAACTGTAAGGACTGTGTGGGCGTTTCCATAGGGCAGACTTCCAGGGAAATTCACACTAGAATCGAAGAACACCGAAAGCGTGTCCGGAGACAGCCCCGGGATGCGAGGGAAAATCAATCCCTTATTTGTGATTCCGCCTTGGATGAGCACGTTTTAGATACGGGCCACAGCGTCGATCTAGACAATGTGGCAATATTGAGACGCGGTATTAAACCGTATAGCGAACGCCTACATGCGGAGGCGGTCGAAATGCCAAGGCAGGTCGACTGGCGGTCAATAAGGTGGATGGGGCAGAAATCTCCACAATCTGGCGCTCAGCACTGATGCGAAAGTAAATAATTTTTATTGGGTTGACTACTACTTAATCATGTTCCCTGTCCTGACTATCACACTTGGTCTGACGAAGCTTCTGTGTCAGAAGTGAAACGTTCCCAAAAAACTACTCTAACCGATTGCACTCAAATTCCTTTGCATGATTTGTTCACAGTTTACTAATCATCCACTAATTCTATTTTTGATGTATCTAAGCTTCACAACTCCACGTCAAGAGTAAAATCGCAAACATCGTTTCTTTTACTTTTGACCATCCCATTGTGACTGATGATCCATTTTCACGGTACTCGCGTCGCTCACGGTTACAGTTGAATTATTTTGCGTCATGTTATTTTGTTTTTTGGATTCATCAATTTTTGTCTCTATCACATAAAGTGTAATAGGTACAAATAAGCAACACGCTATTGTACGTTGTACGGCCCAAGTTTAACCACAGTTTAGAAGTTTAACTTTGCTTTATTTATGCACATTTGATCAATAATTTTGTCCTTTTTGGTAAACATTCTTTGATTAAAATGATCATTCTATAAAGCAAAAGTTGTGCTCAAGATGCTTCTTCAAACGGAAATAAATTTCGGTTGTGCCATTCCAATTAGTGAATGAAATTTTTCTTCCATCCTTTTTAAAATTCACATTTGCGATCCGATTCTTCAACCTACACTGGACCGTAACAGAGAAACAACAATAACAGATTACATTGCGGTTTATTGTATACTACTATACTAGTTGGCGCGCGGATATCAGATGGTGCAATACTTCTGTACTGTGCCAGAATGATTTGCTACTGGTAGTGTGAGCTGCATGCGGAAACACTTTAGAGTCACACTGCCAGTTCTATTTTCCTTTGTAGACCTGTCTACTCTTGGGCAACCTGAGGGTATCTCACATCACGTTCCGTTTATGACTGTCCGGCACTTTGTCTGGATCAGGCTTGTAATTTTCTACATACCTACTAATTCAAAAATGGTTTATATACTTTGTGGACATGAGTCTGTATTCAACCCATCTCCATTTTCACCTGATCCAGATTAGTTTCATTTTCGTGAGCTATATGATGCGCGTTGAGACCATTGGACCTGAGTCTGGTGAGCATATCCTTATGGTTCTTCGTTGCCTCCGACCGCTGCGTATCTTTTGTCTGGTTCCCCAAATGAGACGAGTAGTCTATGAACTGGTTCGTGGGTTTCGCGAAATATTAATGGTATGTACACTGCGTCAATTTGGGTTTAACCTATAAAATGCACACAGTGGTTCTGCGCTGGTATTAAGTCAATGTTTTTCATCAAACACCGTTTATACTACACAAAATACCAGCGGCTTGCTACGCAATGAGCACGATGAGGTAAAGAAAAAATCGGTTTTATTGTTTAAGTTTGATTAGGTCGTTAAATTCACATAAAGTCCATTAAATATGTATTAACTTGATATTCACCGTTATCTGTTTACTGTCTGTGGTGTCACTTATTGAGGTTCCCCAAGTGCGACGATGCTTGGAAGGACGAGTGCTCTGGTTTTCACTCGTTCACATTAGATAGAAGTTCGAAGTTGTTGAACTTATGAAATCATGAAATTGTTGTTTGCAGGGTTTTTTTGATATTTCATTTAAAGCATGTTTACTTGATTACTACAAGTTTATTTTTATGTGAGACGTATTTCACAAGCACGCGTGTTCAATCCCATGTGCAGTGCTTCTGTGCTATGCACCTAACACCCTGCTAAATTAGTTTGCCATCGGTAGTGAGCTGCATGCTGAAACACGCTGGAGTCTCCCTACCATTTCTATTTTCTTTCTCATAACTGTCTAAGCCTGGGCAGCCTGACAGTATCTTAGCCCACGTGCAGTCTCTGACTGTGCGGCACTTTGCCTGAATCAGGCTTATGATTTCATGAATGAAATAAACTGTATGCTGTTCTCGTGCTTTTGGGATAATTCTGCGTTTTCCTAAACAGAGTAATTATTCATTTCGAGACACATTTCATTAGATTGCGTTTTTTTGTTTTGATGCGGAATATGTGAAGTTTTCGAATCGAAGGTATTATGACGACAATTGTTGACACAATATTACTATATATCCAACTAAGCAACTGCCATTGCCTTCCACAATAAAAAATTAAGCAAAATGGGTTATACAGTTTCTATCCATGTATTTCAACGAAAAATAACCTCCCTATCATTTTCATTCAATTTGGCTTTATTCACAGCGATTACAATTCAGTTGAATGGGAAACCTTCAGTTTCATTGGTGGCATGCAACCTTTCTTCTTTCCTTTCTATTGATTCGGCATGTTCACAGCATTTAAATTCATCGGCCCATAAATAATAACAACACACAGAAATTGAAGACTGCTGATTTAATGTTGCTCTATCACTGATATTTTTGTCACCTATTTTTGAAAATTGGAATCAGCGAAACCCTTATTACTCACTGAGCTTGTGTTTTGATCACATTCCGCTTTTACACACCAAAATCAATATCTGGCTGTTTGCCGTTATTGCAAGTTGTATTCACGCTTCAGTATTCTGATTGACGTATTCTGTACTTCCTCGTTGAATTGCAGGTCTCTGTTCTTCTGGTCGTTTTCATGTTCATATTTGCCGTGTACGGTGTTCATTTATTTGGTGGCCGTCTAGCCATTTGCAATGATCGGACCATTAAAACCAAGGTACGTCGAGAAACCAACTTGTGCGCCATAAGCACCAATGATCCTCGATGATTTCGATGTACGTTTTCATTGTAGGAAGAGTGTGTTGGACGATTCAGACGCGAATTGGCCGCCACGAAATTGAAAAGTGTCAAGGGCGAGGGTCCCAAACTGCTTGTTCCTCGTGTTTGGGCCAATCCAAGGAATTTCAATTTCGACAACATTGGCAACGCAATGTTGGCACTTTTCGAAGTGCTCTCATTAGAGGGTTGGGTGGAAATAAGAGACGTGATCAACGAAAGAATAGGGCCGGTGAGTGGTTTTCATGCCACATAGACTCTTGATAACTAGTTTACAAACGCTGCTATTCTCCCCTATTCGCACTTTGAAAATAGCTCTACTTTACAGTTTTATGTCTCGATTTTTTGTAATATTGAAACGTGATGAGCACGAGTATGTTGCACATATCATTCGAAGTCTGCTTCTGCGTTTTATCACGCTACACTGAAAATCAGTACGACATCCAATCTCGAAACGAACGAAGAGATGATCGTTCGATTGAACAGGATCAGCCTCGCCTATGTTATCCGATAGTGACTTCAAACATTGAACCTTGTCCATCATTGCTCAACTGTTTGAAGGCTTGTGGATGATTGCAATTATCATCAACTTAATTGTGATACGTGTGTGCTAAGAGGGATATCCTCATATAGATGCAGTTCCATCACGCACATCCCATGGCTGGGTTTGTGCTGTTTGCACTCATCAGGTAGGGACAGTAAGATCAGGATCCGGATGCCTCGAAACAGAGGGGAAATGGTAAAATGGTATTTTGTTTACTTATCTCTACTTTGAGATGATATGGCTCTGAAATAAATAATCTTATTTCGCAGAAGTTCTTTGCTGCTAATATAATCACCGCAAAGATGTCTATCCGCCAAATGTCTTTTTCGCTTCATAATTAAATTCCACAATCGAAATCATTATTAGGGAACGATTTATTAGACAGATTATTATTCATAAATTCTTACCCGTTGAAGTTTGTTCTTGATTACTAAGTTTTAAACGTAGAACACAAATGTTATCAGTCATACGTTCAATCAATCAATATTATCCATGAAGCTGTCCTCAATTGGTTGACACATCGTTTTACAGCACATTCAGTCCGGAAGTTCCCTTCTGGAATCTGGTGTGTGTATCAGCTTTCCTCTGTTCTTTGTACCGCCGGATGTTCTCTTATCATGCGAAATCCAGAACTCGCACGTGCTACCGAGGTTGTTTATAAACATTCAGCCTAATATTTTCCCTCAAGCAATCTCTGAGCATTCGCGGTATTAAATTGGCCTCGGTACTTAACCGCGCCGCGGTTTCACATTCGGGAAAATGTCATTCATTCATAAATTACTTCTCCAGCATACCACGTGTAAGCTCGATACCGGAAATTGCCAAAAGCGAAACCGCGTTAACCCGGTACCCGTTTATTAGGTTCAACCATATCAGCCGTACTCAGTCGTGCTGATGTGAACAGAGATGAATACAGTCCCTATTCATAATAGTGACCTGATGAAGAAAAATTATAAGGTGACCAAACAACAACTACCTTTGCTACTGTCTATAACAATGTTGCACGCTCTACCCTATATATAATCGATTCCTATCATCACTATTCGTTGTTTCATCAATGGTTTTAATTGACTAATTTTTAAAGTTAGTAGTAAATTATTTTAATAGTTTTCAATGTAAACTGGTGTCCAAGTTTGTTGCATATTGCGAGTCTCTCAGTCAACAAACTTTATTTAAAATTATATATACACTACCTATCCACATACGGTTTTATTTTATTCTTCTCATATAATGCGATCGATCTGTGCAATTTCTCAGCGGCACACAATCTACATTCATTTGTTCGTGTTTGTTGGATGTCTGATTGGATTGACATTGTTCGTTGGCGTAGTGATCGCCAATTACAGTGAAAACAAGGTGAGTATCTTTGCGATCCTGATTTTTTTATGATCTGAAATGAACATTTATTTACCATCATTCAACGAGTTCTGTGTGCCACACTTTCTGCAACGCTTCACTGATTAATGAGTGAGTTCGTGGAACTCTTGATGCACGTCAACATAGAAAGGTAACCGCTTGGTTATTTGAAGGCCGGTTAGTTCCCTTACTGCTAGAACAAAATGTTTGTATTTTTCTCTCTCGCTAGTAAACAGGAGTACCATGAACATTATATCAGTGAAGAACCTGTGATGTTGATGGCATATATTCCAAACCATTCGACAACAGCACTATCTGGTCGAAAGTCACAGTTACTAATGTTGCTTTGTGCTACTGGGACAAATTCAGTTTGTTTTACTGATGTTTGAGATTATCTAAAAAAGAAAGATATCACAAATGTAAATATCAAAAACCTTTCCTCCTTAAAGTAGCTCATTCAGTCATTTACTAAACTTATTGATTTTAGCAACAAATAGTACTGCTGTCAAACGGTTTCGAAGGCACGGTCTGAAATTCATATATCCGCCACTGAATTAATGCTCACATTACTTCTACTTACTGGCACCAGCCGTCTTGTTTACTCACCATTATCGCTCATATCACCATTACAATGACAATGCTTCTGTTGTGTATCTCATTTCTCTTAGAAACGTCTGCTAGTTTATGAAAAGTTGAACAATAATTACAATAGCTTTTCTCGAATATACTTGTATAGGGATAATAGAAAACTAATAACACTCGCAAACTCAAATTAAACGATTTTTGTTACTTCGTAGAAAGTCAAGTTTTTTTAAATGTGTTTCCTGATTATTTTATTGCTAATACACGGTTACCATTGAAGAGCTAGTCATAGATTTAAACAGATAGCGTTTGTACAGTTAAAATCGCTTGATCGCTTGATACTCCGGTGAAAAGATATTGTCGACGACTGTCGAAAACTGATTGTGACGGTTTAGTAAATTTCCAAGTCGTTGTTGTTGTCACCCTCCTTCGGCAGAGGATGACCATGGATGGGCAGCTTTCGAGCGATAGTCCGAATCGGAAGGAACAATTTCGCCAACAGGGCATCCACAGTGAGCAGCCAAGAGAAACGTCTTTCCAACTCGTAGGGCCAATATCAAGCGCTTTCATGTCTCCTTGGTAAACGTCTTTGTATAGCAAGTGTGGTCTGCCCAATGGTCGACTTCCTAATAGCAACTCACCATAGAGTAAATCTTTCGGAATACGACCATTTTCCATTCTATAGACGTGACCCAGCCAGCGTAGGAGGAACTGTCGTAGTTGAGTGAACATGCTCTTTACACCAGATTTAGAAGTATCCGTTCTATATCGTGTATGGACAAAGTAACGAATACTGAAAATTCCAAGTAATGGCCACCCGAATCAAACGAATTGCCTCGAGGTTTTGAACGCAGAATTAAACATCGGCCCTGTCATCCGTCGGGTCTGGCTAACAAAACATTTAATATTTTTCTATATGCGTGAAATATTGCGAATCTAATTAATTTTTATTAACAGGGCACTGCCTTGCTTACTGTCGACCAAAGACGTTGGCTCGATTTGAAAGGACGTATCAGACTTACTCACCCACTTCAATTACCCCCGCGTCCAAGTGAGCATTCATGATCATACTCCGTTTCGGGACTAATAATAACACTATCCATTTCTCTGTTGGTCTTTAATATTCTGTTTTAATTATTTGCATTGAAAGTCACATTTGTTTAAAGACTATTCTTCCCGACACCCATCAACAAACTTCAACAATGAATCACAACAATGCGGTACTTCATTACGTTGCCCACATAATTTTAAACAGGTGAACCTATATTTTCCTCAAAGGCTCATATAGTTCAGGCTCAAGTCCGTTCCATTCATTTACATTTGGAGTTATACTATTGAAGACTTGTAGCCATATCCCTCATTGACGAACTCAATGTTGAATTATACCAAATCAGTCGCCCTTTTCAGTCATTCACAATATTTTGAGCTGGTATTTCGTTGAGTGGTGTCTCCAAGTCGGGTTGTACCATATTGCTGGCACTTTCTGATGTTCAGCATGCAAATAATAAGCTTTATTGTAAACATTTTGTTGATAATCAATTGATGGCATCCGATTAGTCCCTTCAGAATTACGCAAGAGACCTACAGCCGCGTTATTCAATTTCTCAGCTGCTCACATCACATTTGAACGTTTGTGTACGTTCGCTGTTGTTGTGTGTAAACTTTGAAAACCCGTAATTCCTTCCGCTGGCAGAATTACGACAGGAACCTGGTCAAACAAACACCTCTGCCGTCCCCGTGGCAAACAATTTGGAAAAGAAAAGTGTCAAGTTCCGTTGTCTGATCTACGATATCACGCAACATCTGGCATTCAAACGTGCTTCTGCCATCCTGGTTGTTGCGAACTGCGGCTTGCTTTTCTTTCCTGTGAGTTTGTCACCACCACGTGTGTTTTACGGCGTTGTTTTCAGTGACACCGTTTTGTAAAACTGCCTGATATGTTTATGAGGGCAATTTGAGCGAGTAATTTATGGATTCTATTCACGCCTAAGTGACAAACGCATTCATCATTTTTCCGGTTCTAAATGCGGGAACTTATTTATCGTTGAGGACACAGCAACACGAATCAAGTTTTATTTTACAGGTTCCGCTTGACAGCGAATGCAATTCGAGTTTTCTTTTACATCGTGGTTAGCTGGATGTGATTTTTTCATAATGCATATTGTTGAGTAAATTAAAAAAACGATCTATTTTCAAGAAGCTGCGTTTTCCAACAAATTCAAATTTGATATCGATCAGCCACAGCTCCATGTTTCGGGACGATGACTTCGATGAGACAATCGTCCAGATCATTGTTTATGATTTTTCAATCTATTACTCAAGGAGCAATCTTTCTTCTGCCAATCGCAGCGATGTACTGTACGCGGTCGTTTGGCTATTTGCCCTCATTCGCTCTCCTTTCAAATCTGTCTATGGTGGCTTACTTTATTGAGAGAATCCATGCGAAACGTAATGCAGCGTAGTGAAAACCTGGAGTTTTAATCCTTCTAGGGTAAATATCGCTAGCTTGTGGATTTTGTTACACGGATTGCTTTGCATTCCATGAATACGTTGAGTTCTGAGCAGACGACTGACACCCGTGTGCTATCTTTCGGGTCTTTGTTCAACTTTCCACTCCTCTGCAGATTGAAGTTCATGCTTTACACAAATATTCAGTCTAGAGTTAGTTCCTCCCATAACATGAAGAAGAAGAAGAAAGAAGAAAAATGGCTTGTTGTTTGCTCGCTTTCATTCGTCAAGTGAACGGAAAATATAGACGACTAGTTCAATTTGTGTATTTTCAGTCGAATTTATGCAACGCAACATAAGCCGATAGGTTTACTGTCGTGTGAATAATTGTCCACGCTCGAAGCTCAAAGAGCATAACAGTGACAACGCTTATTTCACATGTTTGGTTTCTAGGTATGGAAGGTGTCATAACGGAAACCAGTGGGTGGCGCGCCGTGTGAAAACGTTTTCCTTTTACCACCTGCAATCCTTAACGGGTGACCTGTGTCTTCTGCACTCGCTTTACAATCTTAGTAATCACAAGTATGATTGAAATTAAAATCATGCAACAGAAAAGCTCATTTGCATGCATTTCCATAACACACTCACCCCAGGATCGGTTTCATACTGTTTGCACACATCAGGTAGAGGCAATAGAATCAGGATCCGCATGCGCTTGAAACAGTGGAA
>JACCGJ010000501.1:0-29241 GCA_013407085.1 Atriophallophorus winterbourni | reverse complement strand
ACGAGCTTCATTTGGGTACTACGCTAAGTCACACAATAGGTTCTGTGATGCAACGGCAACTGTTTTTGAAATGTATTGCACTATTCAACGTTCAACGTGATGGTTAATTTACATTTGAAGTAAGAAGTAGTAAATGAATAGTATCTGAATTTCTAAAAGATGGTCGGAAGCACACGCCTGGTTTCCTGGATGTTTTCCCCCATCTGATATTATTTTTGAACATTCTTAACTGAAGAAAACTAAAATGTTCTCACTTGTCACAGTTTAACGAGGCCGGTGTGGACAGGATGGGAGGCGTGCGCGAGCGATACCTGGTCCAAGTGACCCTGGCAATCGTGTTCACCTTGTTCTTTTGCCTCGAGTGCTTGATGAAAATTATCGCGTTGAATTTCAAGGGATACTGGCAGTCCAGACGAAATCGGTTCGACATGCTCGTGGCCATTTTGGGTTGCACTTGGATCATTTTGCATTTCAGTCTGCGGTCGAATCCCGTAAGTCCACTTGAACTTCATTTGATGATCATTTCATGTGGGCCCATATGGCTGGTGCTCATTTTCTGGATTGTCACCAGGAAGCAATTCAGATGATGGATAAGTAATCACAGGAAAGGTTGCTAAAGCGTTGCAGTTAACCTTATTATTACCGGAAATGAATGTATTATCCAATTGATTAGCTTTTTTGTTTTCATATTTATCCGCATCATTCTCATTTGTAAGTCATAAAAGTCATCGGTAAGAGATTCCTTCTCGCGATGTCATCATTACTCTGTCACGACGAGGCAACTGCTACCCCCACGTGGGATGTAGTTTCGTATCCGTTGCGTGAAGTTATTTTACCGCATGTGATTCGTCAATTTAAGTTTCTTTTTCAAAATCGCTATTATAAAAATTATCCCAGTTCCTATCGAAGCGTTGCATGTCTGAGCCTGATTGTTCAGCCATGAACAACTCATAATTTGATCACTGAGATCATCATACACCGAAAACTCGAGGCTTTTCATTCATTTGCACAATTTTAGACTCAAATAATGACACTTTACTTGAGTTAATCATATTTACTCCGTGTAGAGCACAGGGCTGCATCAACACCGCACCAACAGGTTCTGTTCTCTGTGAATTGTTCCAATTAAATAAGGTTGTCTTCATTTCGTTTCGCTTTTGATGGGTCCACTCCTAATCTGTTTGCGTTTCTCCATTCTTCCTTGATCTTTTGGGGGTTAAGTCTGGTGCTTGTCTTTGAACGTTGTCGACTGGTTTGCGGAGCACGTAGCCTATTCATCCATCCCCATTTTCTTTTGAGGACGCCGCGTAGGACACGGTTTTGACTGGTTCATCTTAATTGTTCAGTGTTTAATTTTTGATGGGCTTTCGGATGTCAAGTATTTTGTTGACAACGGTCTCTTACTGGTTCTTAATGTTTTGTTCGTTACGTATCATGTATCGGGCCAAACTGCCCAGTCATATTTATGATTGTAACTAACAAATGGAATATCGCAGGGAATGAAGCTGACTGTCGGAGACGGACTGCACAAAATTTCGTATCATTATTGGTTAAGATCTTCAGCTATGTTAGATACCTTATGCTTACCCTGTATACTCATTTTTATCATTATACCTCAAGAGCAGTGCCGTCTTGAATTCCATATGTACCTCCGGGTTACTCTAAGACATGTAATAGGTGAACGCGGCAAATGATGGTTTCACAATATTGATCTTTGATGCGCGGTAGAGAATAACAATCATTGCTTTGACACCAATGGGACTTCCTCGCTGTTTGGGAACGCACCAGTCAGCCAAATATTGTCCTGTCATTGAGGTTGCGAATGAAATTCCCGTCTGAACGTTCGGTGATGCACTGTGAACGAATTAGAACCATCGTCAATAAATCTCCACGAAATTCGCATTTATTAGCGGCGTGAAAAATGACCGATACACGTTACTTCGTAGGGTCGCCACTGGACAACCGCAAAGGGGCAGCGAATTTTAGTGGTGAGTACTGACAGTGGATGTGAACACTACGAAAATGACTCAATTCTATTGATTTGATCGATTGATCTCTCATCCACAATTTGCCTTATCCAATTCTGTTTAACACTGGCTTCCAAGTTTAACTAATTGTACTTCTTTTCCAATGCCTCCATCTAATGACATAAGAAGACGTAAATTGGTTGTGGTCTGTAAGGACTGTGAGCACTCCTAATACTTTTCATTGTTACTTTTATGAATAGACAACTTTGTCATTTCAGTTTATTTTTTAAAACAATTCTGAGTAGTCTATCGTTTTTTTCGTCCTTTTCCTAATTATTAACTTTCAGTTTATTCTGGATGGACGGCCAGACGTTTACTAAATTGTTTATTTTATTTCTGTAAAAATAACGGTTTCCTTCATTCTAACAATAGCGCGCTCGATTTTGTTCCTGCTTTTTGCCGGTGTTTAGCCACAAGTACCCCTCTCTCTTTCATCTGCTATTGGCAATTCTCAATCCTCGACGCAATGATTCCTCTTATAATTCGTTATTTCGTTCCATCGTCTCACAAACGTAAACATTTTCTGGACCTATGCATCTGTTTATCAAAATTAAATTATTGTTTTCCGCACATCTTTTCAACAATTTCCTTTTTCAGGAACATCATTCAATTAGCAACAACTTTGGCTGGTCCGTGCTCATTTTGAGATTTTTCACCATCGCCGGCAGACATGTACGTTGTGTCACAGCGTAGCATTTGTTTACTTCTACGAGTTAATTACCAAAGCTTGGCCAGTATGCCACACTCACGAACAAATTCCCATGAGAACACCTTTAATTTGGTTCTCAAATCACACTGAGTTTTACTGCCCCTGCCGTAGAGTTTTCCGTTCAATTTCTCTTCCTGTCTACCTTAGACAATGAAATGTCTATCATTCTGGATTGTTTTTCTCGTACGTCAAATTCAACTCGTTACTTCTCGTCAGGATTCAGGCAACACAAACATTCCATTATTGTTAATTTGTATTGTCCAGGGGTTTTGTGACGTTGTTCCGAAGTTGTCGATCGAGTTTTCAATAGAAAGAAATTTGTATTTATTAATGGAGAACAGTTCTTCGGCGATCATGTGTTTCTCACAAAATCTTCGTCAGGCTAAAAGTAATAGCCAGAACGGATATGCGACAATGTATCAATCTACTCACCACATGTAGTTAGTTGATCTTGCTGCACTGGGCTGTGGCTATGCCAGGTCAGGTCGTGTCCGAATTAATTGGCCAATTCGTCTAGCACCGTTTGCCTGATGCGTACCGCGGTGAAGGTCAACTGACACTTAGGTGTACATCTTTAAAAGTACATATGTGCTAAGGCTTATTCAAAGCAAACCAATATGAATCTTCACTCATTTTTGCGTTCCGCTGCTAAGGCGATTCATCCTCATCTTATTTATGGCACGCCCCGGGTTATGCTGGAGTTCGTTCTACGGTTTACTACCACGTCTTACCATCTCCAGGCTGACCTTGTCTATGTTGTAGAATGTATCCAATGAAGGGCTCACCCAAGAATGAATTATATATTATCATCTCGCATACATAATCTAATCTACAAATCCACAGTAAGCGCACTATGAATATTGGTTCACGTATTTCCATTAGTATTAATACAACATTGAATATATCTACTTCATTATCCCCTAAATCGTTGTTCGACTTTCACTCGCGTTGACCTTTCACTTTGATTGACCTTTGCCCTTTACACCCCTTTGTAGGTTGCGTTGAAAATGTTGATGCTCACCGTGATCATGTCCATGTATAAGTCCTTATTTATCATCACCAGCATGTTCTTACTCATGATTGTCTACGCCTTGGCCGGCGTCACGCTATTCGGTGCCGTCAAATACGGGGACAATTTGGGTAGACATGCGAATTTCCACAACACATTCAGAGCTATTGCTCTGTTGACTCGTATTGTGACCGGTAAGCTCACAACGGGTTTTTTGTGTGAAGTTTTTTTATTGCAATACCATTTTCGAATCCATCTGGGGTTCGGCTTTCGGTTTTGATAGTGTGGTATACTATCCTATCAACGCAGGGATTCTTTTGTGGGCTGTTGCGGTCAACTTAACTATCACTTTCACTAAACGTTATCACGAATGTCCTATTATATGGTTTATTATTTAATCAGTTGCTCAGATTCTATTCACAGTTAGTAAGCTACAGGACCGTATTGCAAATTCGATTGGTTGACAGATTTATAGGCTGACTGTACCAATATGATAGACTGGTAGTTCCAAAGTGTACTTTCGTTTAACTAAAAGATTATTTCGGCGTCTTTATTTCTATTTGATAACTGATGTTGTTGAATTCATTTTTGCCGATGTATTCTCAATCGAATATATTTCAGTTAATTGTTATAGAGGTTTCGATAGTTATATCATGAGCTTAGCAATATCAGCCCTATCATTGCATAACAATATGAGTGTTTGATATCCTGCCGTTTTCCGTACTGGATGAATCAGGTATCTTCGGACATCGGGCCTTCATTTGAGTGGCTGTGATTGCAGGTAAACAATACAAGACAATGCGCGTTTTCACAAAACAGTCAACATCTCTATCGTGCCATGTTATATGCGTTTGTTTGAAATGACCACTTGCACTCACGCGACATATAAAACAGTTGGTTATTAGAGGACTGTTCGCGTAATCGTTGGAGTTTTTGGATTACTGCCCTAGCGGTGCTTGCTGATGACGGGTTCTAGCGTTGGCTTCGCCTTCGCCCCCACGTCTCGGCTCAGAGAACAACGCTGGTATACCGAATCTTATCTTTGTAGAACGATGGCGTTGTTCTGTACATCGGTCGAAAAGGGAAAACAAAAAGAATGGAATGGGGCAATAGACAGTATCGTTGTTCGCTGCCTGTCAGTGTTATTATAACTGATCCGGTTGTCCGTTGCCTCTCGCCATTTTGAATGTATATTTGAAAGGTGGTCGATATGCCTGACTGTCATACAATAGTCTGCTACAAGTTCATTCTACAAATGCCCTAAGCTAGCTATCCCTCAACTATTTAAACGTAACCATGCACTGCGTTGAACGATTTTGCCTGCTTCACCTGACTAAATGGCTCCTATGACTGACAGACGTAAGGTAGTAAGGTTAAGTGGAGTTAGCATTCAAACCCTGGTGACGTGGTAAAGAAATATATTTACTGAAGCAATCTAATGGTTTTACTTTATCCTGAAATATAGTGCATAAATAATTACCACTGATCAATAGTTATTGCTATTCTAAACGCTTGTTTTTCTTCAATTTTTTGCTGCGTTCAAGCAGCATCCTATAAAAGTTTATCAGCTGATCAATATCCTTCCTGTAGCACGTCTTCCGATTTTAAATTATTTTATGTCACTTGTAATAAATCGTACGACTATTGTTTTTCAATCAAAAAATAGAAATCCAGATCGAAACATTGTCTATCCGGTGACACTGGAAGTCAATCGCCAAAGTGATTTTGACATTTTATATTTGATTAATCATTTCAATGGTTAGTTTGATTAAAGTAAATAAAGGAGATAGATTTTGGCCCGGTAAATATATATGAATGGTTCCTCTAAACTGAAAACGAAGATAATAATACCATCCCCAAACATTGCTTACATGAACTCATTTTCAGATTGCCATGACATTTTGCTTTCATATGAAAAGAATCAACCCCAAATCGGTAGCGAAACTCGAAAACCTGTCCATGTTCACAGTTTACCTCGTCACTATCAGACCGCGATAAAAAATGGTTTTATTCTGTTTCGTTTGAAGGTGAAGACTGGAATAAAATCATGCACGATTGCATGATACAACCCCCGTTTTGTCGGATGCAAAAGAATTTCTGGGAAACGGACTGTGGAAATTTCAGAGCGGCGCTCATTTACTTTTGTTCTTTCTACGTGATCATCACTTATGTGATGTTGAATGTGCTAGTAGGTAAGTTGTTCCGCCATTCAACCATGAGTTACTAGACCGTTTTCATCTGAAACCCATGTGAAGTGTTCTTGCGTACTGTGGAACATAATTTGCATGTCGGTCTATTCGAATTTTCACTTGAACTGTTTTCTATTTGTGGCTAAGTGTGAGCTAACCCATTCTGCTTAAATGGAGCTTTGTATGCTTTGAATACACCTATTTCGTTCAGCGGATACATCGACGGGGGCTTTGGTAATATACTAACCACCACCAGTTGGGTACCCCTTACTTTTAGCCCTGTATATTTTGCACTGTAGCATTGACCACTGAGTTGCATATATACAACCTGAATGTACACTCCTCATCTGATGAGTACACAGAGCGTACACAGCGTAAAAAGTGAACTGTCCAAAAAGAGCCATGTGAAATTGAAGCTTAAGATCGCTGGCCCAGCCAAAATATGTTTGACCGTTCCACACAGTCGAATCCAATGTTCTTATGACCGGGAGTTTGCCACAGAATTCAACACTCAAAAGTCGATCAACCCTGAACATTTGATTGATTGATACAGATTTATTGTATGGAGCGTTCATGCATATTTTCAGTGTCGTAACATAATGCAACTTTTCAACGGTCAATGAGTTTAAGTTTGAGATCACCACTGTGCTCGAAACGGGTGGACGTTTTATGAAGATGCAGAACTCCAAAGCCTGGGAAAACGTTTTGGCTTATAGAGATGGGCATCATAAAATAAGATTCGTACAGCCAGCCGTGATTCTCAACACAAGTTCACACAATGAATCCGTGACAGCGTGCGAAGCTGTACTAGCTCTCACAGTTTAGTGGCAAACCAAACAAAACCGACAGGACAGATTTCGAATTTTGCAATTATGATCGGCAGATATTTGTGACTTCCTAAGATCTTCGAAGCCGCGAGTGAAACGAGAAAAGGTTATTTAAGGAGATTCGATGTTACGTTTCACCGCAAACATTTATACATGTGTTGTGTTCTTTCGATCAAGTTGCTGGTTGCGCTGCAAAGACTCACATAAAAGGCTGCTGCATTAATCATTTGGAACCCGTGTTCTCCCACGCATATTTTGCCGACGTCCACCTGATTCAAGTTAAAGCCATCACCACAAAGCGAAATCCAATCCTGGTACCTCTGATCGTTGTTACGAACTTGATAAGTGATAAGGTGAAGCATAAATCATTTATGAAGATTTGGTTAAAATTGACGCAGCTTATAATCATGTAATCAATAATGTGGATGGATATATATCATCATAGCTCCTGGTTCAGGTAGCAGGCAGCAGGTAAACACGATATAATAATACACGCGCTTTACGCTTGCATGCGATCGCGTTCAATGACCACGAGCGCTCACAACCTCAAACAACACTGCTTAAGGTGTACACAGCACGATGGCAAATGTATCCTGGTCACGGCCATCTGCCTTAAAAAGTTCATTGTCCAACATGTTGTTGTTGTTGGCCTTCTTCGGTCACTGTCGGCCATGGATGTACATCACAATCGCATGAATTACCATGTTCTACATCTTTTCAAATGACTAAGCAATCCGATTCGGAAAGAACAATCTCTCCCGCAGAGCTCACAGAGATAGTCGGTACTCGGACGAACGATGTCAGTTGCACGCTGACGGTGTGATCTACGATTATGAACCCAAAGCTGTATCTCCTCCTTGTCAGCTTTCAGATGCCGCTTTGCATAGTGTTTTCAACGTGAGCAGTCGAGAGTCTTCTGGTCAATACCAAGAGTTCTCAAGTATCTTTAACGAACGTCTTTGTATCGCAAGTGCGGTCTGCCCATCTGCCGACATTGTGATTTTAACTCTCCATTGAGTAGATCTTTGGAAATACGACAATTATCCATTTTGCTACACATGACATAGCCGGTGTAGTTGACGCTGTCGTAGTAGGGTGAACATGCTCTGTTACCAAGCTTTGTAGGCCATTTCATCTTTCATTGATTTTTCATTTACGATATAGTCGAGATACGACGGATGGAAATCATTTAGCTTCTTGCGTGGATAGTTCAGGTTTCACGGCCTTTGTTGATGTTGTTGGCTTCCTTCGGTCGAAGCCGATCATGGATGCACATCACAATCGCATGATATTCTCATGTTACACAGCTTTTCGAATGACAAACAGTCAGATTCGGGAGGAACAATATCTCCCGCAGCGATAGACACTACTCGGACGAACGATGTTAGTTGCACGCTGACGGTGTGATCCACGATTATGAGCCGAGAGCTGAATCTGCTCTTTCTCAGCTTGCAGATGACACTTTACACAGTGTACGACGGATGTTTTGTAAATGGAAAGCATTAAGCTTTCGTTCGTGTCTTGCGTGGATGGTTCAGGTTTCACTAGTGTACAGTAAAGCATTTAGTTCGGTCGCGCTGTACACCAAAAACGATAGTTCAATCGGGACAAAATGATAGCTGCTCTGCCAATTCGCTTATCAATCTCCGCGAGAGGTTATCCGCAATGGTTGAACCAAGATATGTGAGATGATGTACTGGTTCAAGCTCACAGTTTTCAACATGATGATTGGGACGATACAGTCCATTGCCCAAGGACTTTGGTCTTGCTCATGCTGATTGTTTGCCCAGTCTTTGCATGCCGACGATAAACAGTCCATTAGCGACTGTAGGTGTTCTTGGAAATGAGCAATAATGGCTGCATCGTCGGCAGTCACGGATTAGCACATCCCGCACCTTGGTTTGTGCTTTCAACCGGTTTAATTTGAAAAGCCTGCCGTCATTTCGCGGGTGTAAGTAAATGCCTTCTGTTCTCGTCCTAAAAAGCATGCTTCATAAGCAGAGCAAAGAAAATATTGAAAAGCGTGGGAGCAATAACACACCCTTTTTGGCATCGCAGCGAATTTCAAAGGATTTTGAACTGAAATCGTTAAAATAGACTGAGTCCGTTATGCCAGAGCGGAACAAAATGACGCGTTTTATCAGTGTTCGGGGTTGAGTTTATAAGATTAAGCTTTTTGAAACGACCCTCCCTGCTGATATAGTCGAATACCTTCGTAAAATCAATAAAACAGCGTATAATAGCATACGCTGTTCCCGACACTTTCCTTGAAGTTGTCTCAAGGAGAAGATCATGTCAAAGGGTTGATCTTCCCCTGCGGAAACCACGTTCAGATTCGGAGCGTGAATCATTTCTTATGCACGCGCGGTATAACATCATCTTTTTTTCACAGTCACGAGAGTTTGGATGGGACGAAATTGAATCCACTCTGCCAATCCGCTTCTTAATCTTCGTGTTTAGCACCAACATTACCTGTTTTAGAAAACTTTGCATTGACCTCGTAAATGTATGTTAAACCCTTAGTGTTTGCTCACATTTTATTCGCTCGCATCGTGCAAATACTTTCATGTTAATTTATCCTTGAAAAAGTCAACAAGGGTTATGCATCGAAGCAATTGTCCAATAGCGTTATTCAATTCATACGGACACCTTTGTTCTCGTAAATATGTTGTTTGAATTCCAAAGTGTTTCACGAAAGTGAAAGTAATTCTAACTTTGTATTGTTTTACTCACAGTTGAAAACGTAGTTACAAAATCAAACATAGATTCGTTGTTTCATTATCATAACTATCAGTTCCAGATCGTTTTCGAACCAATTTCAATATTTAATAAATGTTGAACTATACTTGAAATTTGAAGCCAGTGTTCAATCACTCGCTTCCGATGAACTCGCTTTAAAATTTTCAAGCCTGAATATAAATATCCATTTCGTTCGGTTTACCTATTTGTCACATGACTAGGAAAACGTGGAAAGTTCGGATATCATTCTCTACTGTATATTTTCGGGATAAATGTTCCCCACTTCGTTTTTCCATCTTTCGCACAGCCATCATCATGGAGAATTTCTCCCTTTTCTACTCAAACGACGAAGACGCGATCATGAGCTACAGTGACATCCGCAACTTTCAACTTGCATGGAACATTATCGATGTCAATCGAAAAGCAAGTCCTGATTCCCGTTAAGACATGTTGAAAACGTTTTCTTGACATTGACTTTTGTAGTTCTCATGGAGGTCTATTTACTGATTCGATTTTTCCGTGTTAACCGTTGCTGCGAATGCTGAGCATCTTGGCTGAGTGAATGGGAACTTTTTCGTTTGCGTTCTTCGATTCTTGTTAATGGATACTGAACGCTACCCTCGCAATAACAAACACAATATTTTATAGTCTATAGATTTGCACTTAATTCACGTGAAAACTGCAGTTCTAGGTACACATAGAGTAACTATTTGTCGGCTAATTATTTTTCCATTCGTTGTATAGTGCACAGTGTTCTCGACAAAATTGCAGAATTTGCAATACATCTGTAAACTTAATATCTTTAGTATGCTTTTTAATAAATCCAGTACAAACAATTGTAAATATCCGTGAATGATTCACATAAAAGATTTGTCATGAACTTATCGTAGAAATATCATTTTGATTCATGGGAACCACTGTTAAATATTATGATAACAAATAATCATGATTCGCTCACTCTATCAAATATTTGTATGAAACGCATTTTATCACACCCTCCCAGAAATACCTTTCTGATTTATCCAATTTACCTCACGATATCGTTCTCAAAACCTTACAGGCCAAACTTATATCGTTCATATGATTTGTAAACTGCCCATTTTATCCAACAGAGGCTTACACGCACAACTTGTTTACAATTCTTCCGCTTATTCTGTCCCCACATGATGAATGGAAACAAAACGATACCGGTCTTGTGGTGGGCGTCTCATTAATCCCAAGTCACTCAGACGGCAGGTATTTGACGACATCCATAGTTTATCCCACCCAGGTATTCGAGCCAACCGCAAATTGATCAGTGACAATTTGTTTGACCAAACATGTGAACCAAATCTTGCATCCAGTGTCAACGCAGTAAAGTCCAGCGGCATACAATCAACGCCCCTGGGTCTCTCGCGCAAACACACGAACGTTTCCAGCATGTGCACATCGATCTAGCCGGCCCTCTTGCTGTATCCTGCGGTTTCACATATATTCTCACTTGCATGGACCGTTTCACCCGCTGGCACATTGCTGTTCCTACTACCGACATCACAGCGGAATCCGTCCCTAAAACGTTCCTGGAAAACTGGATTAGTCATTACGGTGTCCCATCTACCATAACTACTGATAACGGCTCATAATTTCAATCTACGTTGTTTCATGAATTGAATAGGTTGCTGGGAGCAAACCCCATTCAGACTACCGCGTATCATGCTTGCTCTAATGATTTAGTGGAGAGATTTTATCGTCAACTGAAAGCCGCGTTAGTGTCACTCGGACAGACTGCGCTGCTCTGGACACTTATCCTTGATTCTCCTTAGTATCGGTACCTTTATAAAAGAAGATTTCGGGTTTTCAACAGCAGAGTTAGTATATGACACCACTCTCCGTCTTCCTGGTGAACTCATAGGTTCCTCCGATGTTCCTGTTGATGTCAACACCCGGCATTACGCCAAACACTTACATACCTTCTTGCGTGAATTAGGTGCTCTTCCAACTGGATCACACACTCATCCTCTCTATTTCCCGAGAGATTTAAAATCTTGTGCTTTCGTTTTTGTCAGAAGTGACCAAGTTCGCAATCCCATCAAACATCCATACACTGGACCATTCATGGTGATTACCGGACAACCGAAATATTTCGTGATCGCAAAAGTGGTGTGAAAGACTGTTAGCATTGACCGTTTGAAAGCTTCCTTTTTCGAAATACAAAATAGTTGGATGTCATAGTTCCTTCTATGGTAACCTCTCACAAATGCCACAGTTTATGTTGATTGGTTCGCTACAACCATGGAAACAGGCTTATTACCTTAATCAGTGATTGTCAACTGTACCCGTAGACTCAAAGTCTGTGGAGACAAAAATGATTTGACTCTTTTCAAATTTCCATCACATAATTAGGCGTAAACAAATCAGCGTTTGCTTGTGAATTTCATTGGAAGATGCTCACAGTTAGCGTTATTTTCCCCACCTAAGGGCATCTTCATAACCTTCGTGTTGACACCCCAAACAGAATTGCCTATTCATGCTCATGTGCACTTATGAAACCTCATTTTGCGAGTCCTCTGCAACAATAACTCTAGTAAATTGGAGTTAACCATTGTTGGATTCCTTGGAACCTGCGTGTCATGTCCCATGCAGGTAGCTTTCAATTTACCATCACATTCATATTTCCCGATTGCGGAAGGATCGAATGCTTTCAGTTTTCACTCTAGCAATTTATAACTTCTCTTCCCGAACTTGTGTGATATGGCATTCGCACTTTATTCCGCCTGGTTTTAATATCTCTGTATGTTTTAATCACACATGATTATTGGTATGCTAATTGCTTTGTATGAGAGATTCTTCTCCGGTTCACGCACCAGTCTGTGACCATAAATATATCCGCGGTTCTACATTTCGCTCATCTACTCAATCCACTCTGAACTTATTTCTCACGAACCTATTCAACGTGCTTCTGCCCATTGTCTCTTGTGAATAACATTCAAACGACATTATTTTTTGCTGTGTTTTTTAATGTCATTTTCATCCACGTGAGTCATGTTCCAGGGCATGGTCAAGGCATATTACGTTCGGTTTTTGCTCCGCCTCATTCCTCGTGAACGCGTCGGGTTCGATTTGTCCAAAAAGAAGGATCAGCAATTGTTCAAAGAAATGTGCTACGAGGTGGAAATGCTCAGAGGTGGACGAGACAAGGAAGTCAGTTTTCACGATGTGCTCATGTGAGTGTTCCTGCTAATTACCACGGTGATCAATGTGAACACGAAGTTTGCATTCGAAAAACGTGATATCGCTGCATTTACGAATCATATTTCCCGTCTAGTATCTCTGTATCTTCACAGATTCATTGTGTACTTGACACCATTTGACAGTTTTGTCGATATCTTTTTAAATTTATGCATTAGACACTTGTTCTTGATATGCGTCAGCTCGAGGGTGAGCACTTTTTGAATAGATCAGTGTTGCTCTTGTTCAATTTTCGGATGACCTAACATATTCCTGTTAACTCAACCTTGCGCATTCGGTTTCAGGGTCTTAGCCTATCGCACCGTGGATATCACGAAGACACTGCAGCTGGAAGAACTTATTGCCAGAGAGGAATTGGAATATGCCATTGAAGAGGAGGTGGCGCGGCAAACGATCGCTGCCTGGATTGAGCGATGCATTTTTCGCAATCGTCAGGTATGGAACGATTCCGATTAAATTTCAAGTTTGTTTGATGTTTGAACAATTAAGGTTACAATATGAATGACGAATGTTCCAGCCCAAATATTGTTTCCTAAGCGTTCTTTGTTCAGTCAGCTTGGGAAATGTATTTTCCCGTACTCACTTGTCCGTAGGATCATACGTTTGAAAATGTTTAGACGCAGAACATATGCAGCTAATTTGCTTGTTCATTTTATATTTTTGTGTGAATTAGTGACTCTCGATGTGTCATTCTTTATGAATACGAATTGTCTAACGGTGAACTCTGGGATGAATCACCATCCCAATTTTGTAATACATTTGCTTTTACATTTTGAAATTCACATGAATACCATCCCTGTCGATTTTTTTAGATTTCATCGGATCAATTTTGAGCATAGGCGCGCGCTCACACATCTAAATCGAATTTGACTGACAGTTAAAAATAAAACAAAAACGATTTTCACGTTCATCATTGGCTTGTTAAAGTCACTTTATTCAGCAGTCTGCAACACCTGTTTAGCAATTGTCATTTCCATCCTCCAATCTGTTGCTTTTAAACGTGGCGCCGCATGCCTAGAACGCATTCTGGTCTTCTCACCTGCTATTATCACACCGGTTTATTGGGCGTTCGAATAATGACTGACAGCAGAATTTTCGCAACTGCTGGTTGGGATAAAACTGTTTCAGTTTTCAGTGTGCCTTGGCGAGGCTGCTAGATGTTGTTCGATGCGGAATGTGTCACAGACTAGATACGGACAGAACCTGGGATACTCACACTGCTTAGCAGCCCGACTTTGTATCCCGATTTTGGTTTTCAGCCTGGATCAACAAGTGTACGAATCAATCAATTAAGTTAACTGTATTAACTGTCGTTCGGGCTACACCCACAACTTTCTGCTGGAACAATGCAACAGGTTCTTGATGAACTGTGAGAAACGGGTTTTTAACTATGATATAAGCATATCAATCAGGAGAGACGGTCTAGGAGAGTTTAATTGCCATCATTCATGGATATCCAAATATTTCCACGCTTTCCATCTCTCCTGATTTTTTCTCGATGGAACGTGGTTCAGGGGCTTTAGCAAGTCACGCAAGCACTATTCACAGTGCCAATTGGTTCCTCGTCTGTTTGTGCTTTGCTGAAAAATAGTCGTCTTTTGCCAATCGTGCAGGAAACACAGCATGATACGAATAATGTTTAATTTAATTTACACATTCCAATCACAAACGCATATTTAACCATTCATCAACTATTACCATTTACTTCTAATCAACATTATTCCAACTTGTGCAATCACTGAAGCAGTGAGTCAAGTTTGATCGCCTCAATGCGCAAGTCCATTCATGTCAGTTCCCATCTTAGTGTGAGTATAAAAGACTTACATCCTTTTAATCCTCAATAATGGAGATCTATTATTCCAACAATTTGATCTAGGCAGACATTTCAGCGAAATATGCCGATTGCTCTAGGTATCGTTTGTACTAGATTTCAACTCACATGGATAAATTCTAGTAAACTCATATCCATCTTGTGGCTACATCAAATAATTTATCAATCTTATATATTAGAAATTTTACATGTGCTTACGTTTTGTTAACTAATGTAACTTTGTTGGCGCCTGTCTAATTGTTTGACCACATAACGGCCCAATAAAATTAGCTGGGAAGGCAACAGTAGTTTTTCCTAACACTAATAGTTAGTGTTAATTAAGTTATGAAGCGGTTGGTTGGCGTGATCTGAACTCAACAGACGAAAGCATTGCCGGCTCTTCCCAAGCTAAACGTTTACGCTTCATTCTGTTCCTCTGAAGAGACCGATCCAAAGCAAGGTTTTCTAAATCTTACAACTTTCACATCTCTCTTGCGCTTCACAAAGTGCCTCAAAATTGAGCGGTCAAGAGTTGCCTGTTCCCAACTCGAAGGGTCAGTGGAAAGTGCTTCTCCATCTAGTTTGCAACCATCTTTTTACCGTAGGTGTGGCCTGCCCAAAGGCCAACGTTCTGCTTTCGACACTCCATAGTTTAGATCTGTTGAACTACGACTGCTTTCTTTTCTAAACACATCCAGCCAGAGTAAGCGACGCTCCCGAAATAGAGGGCACAATCTCCGTAGCACCGATTTAGAGAACACATGTTGCATTTGTAAATCAATTTTTCCACAAGATTCGACAATTGCTCTGCAAATTAGAAGCATTCAGCCTCCGTTCATGCTTGGGTTTTCTACGCTTCAGGGGATTTCAGCCGGAACCAAACATGCAGCAGCTTTTCTTATTCACCATTCAATCTCGGTTTCTGGCATGTGGTTTTCCCAAATAATCGAACCAACATATATGTACAGATTTCGATTGAAACTATCAGTTGTTTAACAGTAATGATGATTGGTCGATACAGCCCGTTGACTTAGAACTTTCGCCTTGTTCAAGATGATTTTTAACCCAAAGATTTGTATGCTGAAAATTTGTAGTCCGAAGCTGCTTTGAAGAATGGGCAGTAGTGATCGCATTGTTGTCCAATAAGAATTTACGCATAAGTCCATAGATATTCGCACTCTGGTTCAATACAGTTCACAACCTTTCGAACCGCGACTGCGAAAACGTTGTCGAGGTTAATAACCAAATCCCATTGAACGAGTGTGAAGTTGGGACCTTTATACATGTGAATCCATTCTGAAGGCGAGGAAGCGATCTGCTACCGCCTTAAAAGGTGTTTTGCCGCAGTAGACTCTTTAGTATTTTTTCTGAAGTTCATTTAACCTTGCACTGTGAAACAGCATTGTTCTACTATAAATAATCGGACTTATAAGAGTTTAGTTCGTCTGTGATTATGTAATCCAACGCGTCTCTCACGTTTTTTATTGGTGCAGGTAATTGAAAATTAATTTTCAGATGCAAGAAAACTTGAATTAACGCTGTTTCATTTTTTAAATAAAGACTAACCGAACTCGTTCTTTGCCTTCAGAAACATGGTCACTTGAAATTCACAATGCACGCAGTGGCGGATCGGCAACTCAGCCTCGGTTTAGAAGAGCCAGAGTTTTCCGAAGTTGGGTCCGACCGAGTCCCATCTCCAAGTAGAATCAACACAAAATCACGTGTACCTCCGAAGCCTCAAAAGCTTCACGCTCGTTTCCGCCGTGAAAGTTTACGAACGTTGGATCAGCCGATTGGTGCAGGCTTCGAGCGCGCCATAAACCCTCCTATATTGTTGACAGCCGCTTCCGGTGCGTCTACTTTAATTCATCGGCGATCCAGGAAAAGCCTGTCTACACATCAAGATGAACACCTCGCTTTGTTAGAAGCAGACGAGGAGGATGTTGAAGGGGCTGATGATAACCAAGCTTCCACTACTTCTACTTATCATCTTCTTACTGATTCCAGGAGGAAACTAATTGGCACCGATATTGGCGACCAAATTATCGACAACAAACACCTTCCTAGCTTCGTGGATTCCTGCCAGAATTCGAAGCTAAGCTCTTCATTGGAAGAGTCAAGCTTTGGAGATAAGCTAACCGTACTAACAGAAAGTGTCAGTACACCCAGAATGAGAAGTAATCTGAATAGTTCCGGTCAACGGCATCGTTACAATGCAAAGGGTTCAATGCTTCCTGGTGTAATCGAGGATTTTGACGATCAAAATCTTGTGTACAGATGTTCTTACGGGTCAAAACAGCCTTCTCTCAATGAAAATGATGAATATGACAAACTTGCCGAAAGAAGTTTAAATATAAAATCCAAAGATAATAATGTCGTCAAAAATGTGTATGCCGACAATACTTTTGAAGAACCGGATGGGCGTTTACCAAGTGTTGGCGCCAGAGATGTCGACACCTGCTCCCATGACATGGATCTACCTTCATCCTTGACGGAAATGCACGAACAGGACAGTGAAAATTTGGAATCCTGTGAAAACGTTAAAAGCTGGTGGCGAAATCAATTGAACTACAATCCATTGTGTGTTTCCTATGCAAACCCCTGCACATTGCAATCGCCAACTCATCAAGCAAACATACCTGGTTCTTCGTCGCCTAGTACACAACATGGGACAACAGAAACACCGGAATCTGTGGGCAGCTTATTTTCCATTGTCTCTAAAACAGGGCCATCTAGCCGAACAGCTGCTGTACCACGACGCAAGACAGTCACGAAAGATTCAACACGTATCGAAGATTGCTCTGGCCAAGATCATATTATCAAACCGAAAGCAACTGGTGTAATTGATCGCAAAACAAATGCCATATAACCGCAATCGGGGCACTTTCGTTCGCAAAACGTTTTATCTCAATCTTATATCCTTATATGCCACCGAAAATATTGTGTTTTTTTTGTTTTATTACTTTTGTTTTATACACTATTCCTTATTCACATTAATCAAAAGTGATTCCACTATACTTACATGCAAGACTCTTCTGCTTCTTAAAATCATGTTAACAGTGACCATGGTTTGTTCAGTTCAACAACTATAATTGTCTTCATGCCTACTTAATATCTTTCGATACTGATCTCTTCCATATTGTTTTTTTTCCACCGAATATCGTGTTTTTGATATCACCGATATACATTAATAGATAGAGGAGCACCACCATAGTACCATTTTAATTACAACTCAAATCAATGTTGTTATCGGTTCGGTATTCTAAGAAAGTCATCAAAGAATATATGAATGATGAGTCACGCCGATTTTCTTAAGTACGTGCATCCTCGGTGGTCTGTCTATTGACCCTCCTTGATGCATTTTTTGTTTGTCAAGATAAAATCTGGTCAGGGTTTCGGATTTACGTTACACAAGTTAAGTGCAAATGCGACTCCTGTGGTCTCATCTCGCAACAAAAAAAACTGATTTACATTTTTTGTAGCATCACACTAATAAGCTATCGGTTCGCCCCACACTTAGACTTTTAAAAGTATGATTGGCTTCAAAGATTAGGCTTAAGTAAATCATGAATCAGCAAGATATTGGAATATATTTGATATGAGATCAGGATTCCACAGTCATGAAATCCATAGTCACCTGCACACTCAGAGCAATTATAGGATGCATGGGTTGCCTCAGTTGATCTAAATTTCGCCTCTTTATCTTTGTTTACTTAAGATTGATCCGGTGAAGCAATTCAAACATTAACCTTGTTCACACTAACACCCTTTGTCTGACGAAGCTTCAGTATCAGAAGCGAAACGTTGTCAAAATCTGTTCAAACGAACTCACGGATTCAGATTGTGTGCCTGGAATGAGGGTTTCTAGTAACTGTTCTATTGTCTATGAGATTGCGAGTGACTTACTGACTTTTTCAATAAGCTTTATCCCATTTAGCAACCCGGATGCTCAATTGCTTGGTAATAGCACTGTCAACACAGATATTATATCCGCGATGTTATAGAGGAATTAAGTAAGTAATTCTACTAATGACCGAAGTGAAAAATTACGCACATCCCCGAACGAACAGCTGCTACAGATTTCGATTGTTTGCTCTGAATAACGTAAAAATCGCTACCGTCGTTTAATTGAGGCCTGAGACAGTTATAAGCTGTCTACCCACGAACGTGTAAGAGAGATTTTGCCGCCTAAAATTCTTCTCGCTTTGCTACATTTTTAAATTGTGCCGTTGACGAAATCCCATTTTTTATTCCAAATAAACTTTGCAAGGCAACTCAAAGAGCCACTTCTAAGTGCTTTTTTACGGATAAAGACCTAATAATATTTTCTCAACTCAGAATCGATAAATCAGGAATGGTAAAATTTTAAATCTAAGCTTAATAATAAAAATCACTTAGTTCGAACAAATAATGGGCGAGCGAGTGTTGCAATTATTAGGTTGCACAGCTTTAATAACCCTGAGGCATGCTAATTGGACATTTTCGTTGATTGGAGCTGACTCACATGCGAGGAAACAGTTCCCACTTGTGTACCCTCTTCACCGACCACAATCATACGCCATCAATCGGTAAATTAGTTTGACCAGCACTTGAGGGCATCAAGTGGTGTGTATTGTTCCACCACGAGCTGCTTCCCCCATTGCAGCATGAACCGTTGCTTACGATGAAATGTGAAGTGTTTTCATCAAAAGTATCGGTCAGCTATTCGTCTGAAGTGCCCACATGTTTTGCAGATTTTCAAGCGAATAAAATCGAATGGTTCATAAGCCGAATGTTCCTGTTTGATTTAAATGCAACATGCAGTAGAAACGAGGCACCCGCATAAAAAATCTGGTGTTCTAGGTCTTACTTGCAACGCGAGACAAACAACAGAGTGAAGTAGAATTTGGTCCCAGTAGAAGATGTGCTGAAAACATACTAACCCTCTATTCACTTGATATGCTTAATAAGTTTGACGCTCAAGATTGTACTAAAAGTAGATCCAACTCCGAAGTGTATGGAGCAAGCGTATGGATTTACTGCAGAACAACTGGTTTGCTTATGTAGCTTAAATCGAAACACCCGTCAAGTCCTCTGTAAAATTGGATTGGTGTGAGTTACACGTGTAGTAATCATAAAATTGGAGACAAATCGAGAATTTGAACGTCGTTTCATTGAACGTAGTCATGATGGCTTGTGTCAGTTTATGTCTGATGGAAATCGGTTAGACATCATTGGCTAGCGCGAACAGGGCAACGAAGGGAATAGCGAACATCATTGAGTAACGTACAGTCTGACGTATGTGATTGATTAAAAGACTACCAGCATCACTATCATCATCATCAAACAACCAAGTAAGAATCATATCATAAATAGATCATTCACAGATTTATTCATAGATTATATGCAGGTTCACATCTGTCAAAGTGAATAAACAATGTGGTTAATGTTGATCAAGCTTTTATAATGAAATCCAATTAAATATCGAGAACGAAATGAATAGTTGCTACTTACGCTTGCGTCAGAGCTGAACGCCTCAACCAACTTATTGACCGCAAGTCGAACTGCCTTAGCAATTTCGACTCCTTCGGCATGTAAGCGCTCGTCATACGGACAGACACTTTGACAATGTCTAATTGACCAGCATCTGTTACACGCACTGGCGAATAAGGGAATGATACTCCTTCGAATTTCGGGCTGCTATTCAACACGCTTTCGATGTACCTTGATTCTGATGTGAATTTCCACGGAGTTTGGCTCTATGTAAATATCAGTGCAACACTTACACTTGATTCTGTAAATGATATTCGTCACGATTGATAAGGGTGTCTCATTGTCTAATCGTCTGCATACAAATTTCTTTCTAATATGAACACACATAATGTAATCCATTGATTGAAACTAAGATCTCGATGTTTTTCAATCAAAGTTTTCGCCATTTCCAAACTTTATGATTTCATAAAAGTGATCAAAAACGCAAAGGGAAATCATCGTCAACTCACTTCAACCCACCACGAACACACAGCCGAGTGAATCACAATGTGCATAAATAACCGCTGAAAATTGTGAGCGCATTTTTTGAACGCGGTAGGTTTGCTTTCAACCTCATACTCGAATTGACAAGCGTGAAGTTTTTCAATTTCAGGAAATTGGCGAAAAGATTCGTGTAGCAATCCGGATGCACGGTTGAGCAGTGAAATGCATTCGTTTTGTATCCGCGGTTGTCAGCAGTTCCGCTCTCGAAGTCAAACAAGTGTGGAGAGAAATTACGCAACACGGTTGATATGTCGCCTCGACGCACGAATGCATTGCTAGACTCAGTTCTATCAATGTTCTAACAGCAGGAATTTTTTCGCTCAACGCGTTTATGTAGTCTAGTTTATTGCTTTACAGCACTATTCAAATCTATCATAACTGTCAACTTGTCGCCCAACACAAATCGCAAATGCACACACACAAAGTGGTGTTTACCATATTTATAAAAATACGTTTACTCTGAAAATTGTAATTGCTAGTCAAATGTATGATTACACATTCTTGTACCTTCCAAATTAATTGTCAACTATTCATTGAGGTGATGTAAATATGTTGAAGAATACGATATTTGGAGACACCTTGTGCAAGTGGTTGGCAGAGATGCATTCCCTCCACTTTGATAGATGTATATGCTGTGATACGTAATTAATTTCTAGGATAAACTTGAGGGATCAATGTTAACAAGTAAGCCTGAGAACGTACGCTGATGTGTAACAGATCGGGATGTGAGCACCACAATACATAGGTATGCTGATCGTTTTCAAAACATTGTAATCGGATTATTGATTTTATAACGAGCAATACTCAGTAAATGACTTTAATAGTTGGTGATCTTTATGATATGATTAATATTGATCACAGGACATACATATTGAGTAATTAATGGATCATTAATTTTTCCGCCATCGATACCTTCATTTGAAATAAATTTGAATTGCTGCCACGTGAGTTATAGCTCCAGCTCGTACAATACCCGCTTTGGTGTATGTATATGTGTTCTTATTTTATTAGTTGCTCAAATATGGCGTAATTGAGTTCAAAGTTAGCAATGAGAATGAAAAGTTAAATGCTTGTTTGTTTGTACATTTGTCGAGTTAGAATACACAACGAAACCATGCATTTATATATCTACAGCGTATGGTTTATTTCCAGATATGAAGCTATAAATGTAATAGATCATTATGTATATCTTTGATGATTGAAATGTGCAAGATAATTAATTGGTTTCTGATCGACTTTGATGGTATAATACTAAATTGAATTTACTGATTCGTTTCCAATATTGCTTAAATTTGAGCAACTAAACTGTATGCATCTCTAGAATATTCACATTTGTCTGCTATTCCAACACAAATATCTAGGTTTGGTTGAATCTTCGTGACTGTTATTATCCTGAGCTGGCATGAACGGTAGAGCGTTTAAACGTGTGTTGACCTCGATTGACCACTAAATCCTTTATTGTTGAGTTGTCTATTGTAATACTTTTATTACACTATACTGCATTACAAGTCTTATGATAGAGTATGATATTTGCCGATAACGAAAACGGCTCTAATTTGCATAGTGTATATCCCTCTAAGCACTTATCACTTTAAAGTGAATATTCAAATATATGCATCAATTCTCAGCGTTTTTACATATTCCGTGCATAAATGATGCTAAGGTATTGAATGATTTTAAACTAGGTTTATTGCCAAGTAAAAATGTGAAGTATGAAATATACACAAGTCTATGTGTTGCACAGCTTAACTGGCCGATATATATCTAAATATGCATAACGTGTAACGTTGCGTATAATCAGTTCAGTATATCAATCGTAAAACACCCGAAATATTTCATCATTCCTATAAATGTGTTTCCATCGAAGAATCTTGTCTAAAATACTATGCCAAATATTAATCCAACACTACATCTATATATTCATCTATTAGCATCACATATAAAATCGTTTGCACGACATACTTTTATCGTGCAATTATCTAAAGTGGAACAAATTCAGTCAGTTGTATATGTCACTTAGTGTGAAATATGTTCATGGTTAAGACATGGCAGTTCTTTGTCAACTGCTTAAATTTATCGTTCTCGATCAATAAATATTCTGCTTCTAACACCTCGCCAAGGTTTGTGATAGCAAAAAAGTTGCGGTTTGTCTTCTCATCATTTGAGTCCTTTATGTCGGTCGTCACTGTGACTCAGACTGCGGTTGTAGCTCACAGTCACGCAAAGTCCGGTGCCCGGAAGGTTGCACCGAACAGTGGAAAAGACATTTGAACACAAGATTTGCAAGTTTTCAACCACTCCCATCCAAAATCTGGTGCATGCATGCATGCATGCGAGTTAAAGCCATGATAACAAAATTGTTTTGAATGGTCTGTTAAATTAAACTTTTCTGTCGAGACTGACTGCCGCTGTTTTACAAGTCGCCTTCATGGCCAACGTTTTGGTTCGTTGCGACCACAAATAAATCTCTGTTTGATAAATGTTGTTGTTCTAGTTTCTCGGTTCGCGGAGTCTGAGGGTTCAAGTGGAATTGAAATATCATGTGTTCACTCGCTGAATGCGCGCTTTTTAATGGGTGATGATGTTATCACATCTCTATAAAATAGTGGTTCAATTTGAGTTAAACGTAAAATAGCTATCGAGTGGGTGGTAGAATTTGATTGAAATTATATTTTTTTCAAACTGAGCAACAAGAAACTTGCCGTGATTTCAAAATGAAAATTAATCGTCCCTTCAAATTTTGATAATCTCAAAAATTATACCATTTTGCCATAAAAGAAAAGGAATGCACGTGCTGACTTTCCTTGTGTATAAAACATTTGTGTTGTTTTTATGAATCCCCTATATTTTTAATCTGTGGTTACTGTAAAGTATTTACTTTTTGGACCATTAAAACTTTGAATAACTTTGAATAACATTAGTCTGAAATGACACATGAATCGCATCTATTTCATTAAGAGAAAATTAGGGCTACTCTACATTTGTTCCGTTGTGGGAAATCACGGTATGCAATAGGCAGAATATAGCAAGTGTTTTATTTTCATTGAAAAAAGCAAATAATTTTAGTAGACGAGGTTTAGTCGATAGCAGGTTAGGTGTCCAAACTAACAAAACGGTACTCTGTGTTAGGAAAGCAACAATATTTCAAAAAGATTTACGACACAACGAAACTTAGTCAAAAAGCGAAACGGGATAATAATAATTATGAAATATGTGTAGAACTCGTCACTCTAGTAATAAATATTATTGAAAAATCAATAATCACCCTGATATACCAAATTAAGCGAAACAATTCAGAAAGACTGAACTCCGCCAAGGACGTTCCCAAGCCCGTCTGAGAAAGGAGGAGGGTTGGGCTTAGGGCTAGCAACCCTATTCCGTAAAACCTACATTGCTACGGAAACGATGACAACAGATCCATGGTTCGGTCATGTCTGCAGGATGGATCCCAGTTCGCATACGAAGGTAGCCATGCACTGGCATCCGTAAGGTAAACGAAAAAGGGGACGGCCCAAGGAAACTTGGCGCAGAACGTTGGAACGCGAACTACATGCACAAGGATTCACGGTCAGACAACAACGGAAGCAGCGACATACCGGAACCCCTGGCGTGAAGTTGTCTTCGCCTCATGTGACACCCGGCACGGAGAGGACTGAATGAAATGATAATAAATTCAGAAAGACTGAACAGCTCATGGCTTTTCAACCCATAGACGCGTATAAGCTGCATCAAGCCTGCGCCATTTTAGTGATATTTTCACATTCATGTTGAATTTTATAAAAGGGAATCAGGTGTCACGCGTAAGAGACGTCTGTTCACAAAAGATAGTTCTGTTGAACTAATTTTTGCTCTTAAGCGATGGAGAATAAGTATGCACTTTTAATTTAATAGATTTTGAAGTTTTATTTTTCAAAGCAAACTGGGCAGAAATAAGTGAGAAAAGGTGAGGCGATTCAAATATTCTCACTTGCTCAAAACATTTTAATGTATGGTATAAGAGAAACTTGCTCGTGTTTCTCGACATTTTGACTGGTACCTGCTAGTTTCTTGTTATTTATATTTCTGCAATTCAAAGAGAATGATGAGTTTATTCAAAAAAGATAAACTAATACCTGTTGAGATTTTTTTCGAGTATCATTTTATATACTGTGATCCGTGGAGTATAATCCCATCTGGTTTACAGTAACAAATTTCATTATCTGCTATGATCAGGAAGGACCGAATGCCGGAACAAGCGAAGGAAAAAATCGAGAGTTCGGGTGTGCGTGGCTTCATAACCCTAATTCAAACAAGCTCTACCAGCGCAACTGCAACACATTTCACTGGCCTACGCAAACTCGTGTTTTGGACTTTTTCAGCTTTAACTTTCCTCGTTGGGTTGGTCATGGAAAATTCGGTGCTGTCCTGATCACTTTGGTCCGGAATGATATAGAGCTTATCCAACAAATAAGTTATTGTGCAATGATTGCTAGTAATTGGTACGATAAAGAACGTGTATACAGAAAGAATCGCGTAACTAATTTTTTTCAATTTTTCCCAAAAATAATTAGTGGATACCTCAAATTGTGTACAGATTACATAGAGTTGAGTACGTGTGTGCGTTTGGATTATTTTGAACTCGGGCACTTTTGGATATAATTTTCATACTTTTCCTTCGATCGGAGTGATTATTCGATATGTATCTGAAAGTTTGCTACGACTGATCTACTCATACAAGAATTGTCCATCTACGACGTGTCGTTCATTGTGTGCATCACCCGTGGATTACCTGCAGTTCGTCGGTTTATTTTAATCGCTTCTGTGTTCCTGCTGTTAGATCAAACAATCCGTGTTTACCACAGCCGGGAAATATTTGGAGAATTACTCAACGTGAAATGAATTTTACACTAATATTCTCATTTGGAGACTGGCAAATTCGTGGCTAAATCGGGTGACAAAATATTCCTACAACTCGTCATTTTCTGTCAACTCCACACAATACCACACAAACCAACCACAGTCGTATCGATTTTTGTGCTTTAATTTGTACTTTTAGTTGACCCCGTTAACATGAAACGATCTGATGTTCGCGAAACATGCGTCGTCTGCAAGAAAGCTGTGAGTTGTAAAGTCAAATCTGTTGCGTGTCGCAGCTGTTCACACAATTGTCACGCCAAATGTGACAAAACATTAGCCCCGGAGGAGATATCGATCCTGAATGATAAAAACGCCTGGTGTATGCTACGTGTGTAAAAATGGTCAAACTACTCCAAACGCAGATTTACGTGCTCAAACAAGTGTCCAGCAAAGCGACCTGGATGATCGGATGCTGTGCTTAGATCTCAGCATAAAAACGTTGAAGGCATCGGTAGAGACTCTGGTCATCGCTCAGTATTTTCAGTTTTCCCCGTATAGGTTTCGAAAAAACAAAAGCCACTGACTGTAATATCAGTCAGATAAAAGCTGCATCTTCGCAATTTATTAAACACGAAGGGTTGAAAATGTGCCGGAGGGTCTTTAAGAGCGTTCTCCTTATCAAGACGACGCCTTTACAAATGCGACAGTTAAATGCTTGTCTACCCAAAACTTTCCTGGTTCGAAAAAAGTTACTGAGCCAAAGCCACCTGCTCATCTGAAGGTTCATCTGAAATACTCAGATACAAAACCAAAAGTCACGGTGCAAAATACTCTTAAAGTTGACAAGATAGGTATTTAATCTAAGGCAGCTGAAACATCCCGTAACCATGAGAGCGACAGGAACACAGTGTACAATCGCTCCATGGAATTAGCGTGATTTCCACCAACATAAATGAAACGAGTGCCACCTGTCAAAGGGACAGGTTAAAGCACGATAAAGAAGAATTAAGAAAGTTGTGCAGCAGCATGGACTTGGACCCAGTTGAACCATTATCATTGGCACGACTAAACCACAAACATACTTCATCAAATCTGGACCAGCAAAGACTACTTAAAATCATGGTCATCTTGGAGAGGGATCTAGAAAACCTCCTAATACCGCTTTTATTAGCGTGATTATGGTACGGAGAAAAGTGTAAAGAACTTCGCTGATGTGCCCCGGTGGGAAATGGCCAGAAACTCTCAGCAGCAACCCCGTACGAATCAGATGGGTTGATCCATTTGGGAGTCCAAGAAGCTGAAGAAGCATCTGATAAAGCAGTGCAGCGCAAACACTGTCAGCTATAATGGCTTGCATGATGTTGCTGTGACTGACACGTTCCGCATACCAAAACTACGAACTATAAAGGCATTGGTCCTAAGCCCTTTAAAAAAACTTTCTCATGTAAATATATGTTGGACACGGTTAAAATTCGTTTGGAAAATGACTGCAAACTAATACCACGAGAAATTAAACAAAGTAAATCTGAAACTCCATAGTGGACCGATAAATGCAACACATGGTCAAACAGCAACACCAGCAAGTCAAACAGTAGTTAACCTGTCAGAAACAAATGCAGCCGAAACTACAGGTAACTGTATTAAAACAGTACTACCTCAAAACGATCGGGCATCCTTCGAATAAAAACCTTCAAATGCCGACTCTGGAGTAGTAGGTCTAACAGATATTCTGCAATCCTATTTTGCTCCATATCCCACACCCCACGAAATGCTTTATCGTATGATCAATGTAAAATAAAACCTGGAGTTGCGTCCGTAAAGACGTCACCTGGACCAAAATCTACTGCATCCCGAATCAAACAATTTCAACGACGGTTGCCATGGGTGAATTAAATATCACTTCGAAGGCATACTTCATTCATTCATTCATTAATCTAAACAGTGGAAAGTCTCCTGGGGCCGATGGAATAGCCTCGTTCAGATTGAAGGAGTGTGGGGATTTGCTCTACAAAGTACTCACATACCTGTTTAAACAAACACTGACAAATGGCGGGAATCCTACTGTTTGGAAACGGGGAGTAATTTCTCCTACTTATAAAAGTGGAAATTGCTCCGATGTAGCTAATTACCGACCCGCTAATCTGTTACGATTTTCAAATTACTTGAGCGCCTCATCGTTGACGATCTAATGAAACAGTTCGGAAATAATCAGTTGCTTTCGAGAAAACATCATGGATTTAGTCGAAAGTATTCCTGTTTATCTAATTTACTGATAAAGTTGAATGATTAGACACAAACGGTAGATAAATAGCAAGAAATACACACCTGCTACCTAGATATATCCAAAGGATTTGATCGTGCTAACTATGGTTTGCTACCTCAGAAGCTTGAAAGGCTTGGTATCACGAAATGATTTTGAATTCGCTAAATGACTACCAAACGAATCGCATTAACCAGGTAAGTTTTGACGGTATATTATCAAACTAATCTCAGAAACTAACGGATTTTCCAAAGGTTCAGTTCTTGGTCCGATCCTCGTTCTGGTGTATGCCAATGAACTACCGAAACTTTCTTACATTTAATATTTCGTTACTTTCGTACCACATTAAGATATGGCATTGCATCTGTAGCCCGAAGGACTGTCCAGTATTACAAAAAGATATTGATACGCTTCACAACTGGTCGTTGAAGAATAAACTACAGTTTAACTTCAACAAATCCAGGCTCATGAATGTGGGGAATCGAGTAGAGTTCACATAACATATAGGTTTACATATCCTTGAAAATATTATTGAAGTAAAAGATTTGGCTATCTGGATATGCTTCAGTTTAAAATCCTCACTTTAAACTAACAGGGCATTTGCAAAGCCAACACGTGTCCTCATTCTACCCCAACAGGTATTTTTTAAATTTTCGCCTAAGATATTGCCAAGAATCATGAATACATACTTGTGACCAGGCATGAAATACGCTGTGCTGTCATGGTCTCCATTGATCAAGAAGGATGTAGAACTCATGCAGCCTATCTATCACCGCACAACAAAACTTGTTTTCAGCATCCGAAACAAACATTATTAAGAAAGGATAGCTCATCTGAATCTGTTCGACTTTCCATATCGACGAATCAGAGGAGAACAGAGTGACCACCCTCGTTCGGCAGGACAAACAACAGTACCGCAACGCTTGCTGGAAAGAATGGCATATAATCCAAAATTACTTCACAAAATTTTGAATGAAAGAACAAAGTGAAACCAGGTGTTTTTTCCGCTTATTACAAAACGAGGAATGACTCCTACATTTCAAAAGACAGCGGATGCTCTTGCGAGCTTTTACTCCCAGGTGTTCTGCTCGAAAAGCAACTATTGCATCCTGGTTTATTAAACTTATTAAAACTTCTAACTGAAACAATAATTGTCTAAGTCGTTGGGTAACGACACTTATGGCGACTATGTAAGAGGAAATCCTCGAGTGTGGGACAACATTACGCTTGCTATTCTTCTCGCATGTTATAGACAGCTTTCATACATTCTAGCGAAGGTTTTCATCCGGAGTTTTCGCGACTGTTCCGTACCCACAGCAGGGAAGCTTGCGTGATAACACCAATTTACAAGAATGGAGATCGTTCGGACTTACCAAATTACATGCATGTTACGCTGCTCTATTGCATCTCGAACATTATGGAACGCATCCTAACTGAGTGTATTGTCGGTCATTTAGACTTTTATCAGCAGCGCAACATGGCTTTCAGGGAATTAAATATTGTCTCTCAATTTTATTCATCACTCTGGATGATTTGACAACGCCTCTTAACCTAGGATACTCCTTTCATGCCTGCTATATTGATGGATCGAA
>JACCGJ010000500.1:46728-98815 GCA_013407085.1 Atriophallophorus winterbourni | reverse complement strand
TTTTTTGGAGTATAGCCGACATTGTTTCTTAGCAATTTAAAGTGAATGGCCCCGGGTGACCAGCTCGGGGCTCAAGGTAAAGAAGTCATTCATGGGCACGCCACTCAAACACTTCAAGATCTTAAAAGTTTCTATTAGGTCACCTCCTAAACGACGGCGCCTAAGGGAGAAAAGATTGAAAGATATTAGGCGCGCTGCGTACGGTTTCCCTCACTGACCCTCACTCATGCGAATTGATAGGCTTTGTACGCTTTCAAGTCGAAAGATGTCCTTTTTGTAGTGAGGACACCACGCTTAAACACAATATTCGAGATGCGGCCGAACTTATGCCTTGTACAGTGGCAGGAATACATCGGGTCTTCTGCTCGATAGCACAGATTTCAGTCAAAAAATTTCATCGCGTGCACGCTGAGACACAGCGGCACATTGGTCCTCCCATTTGAAGTCAGCCCTAACCAGTACTCCCAAATCCTTAACACACTGTGTGGCGTTAACTCTGAGGGAATTCCCCGCCACATAGACCGAAATCTTATCAACCAGTGCTGACAAGCGTTGGCTCTTATTTAGGTTCAGTGGGAGATCCCACTGGTATGACCAGTTTATGACCCGCTCAAGGTCATGCATCAAGGTATCTTCGTCCGTTGATCCGATGAACTTCGCATCATCCGCGAAAATGAAGCATGGACACCTGAAGGCAGACGACAAGTAATCAATGAAAATTAGGAATATAAGAGGACCGAGTACCAAACCTTGAGGGACCCCACTAATAACGTCGGTTTGGCTAGACAAGGTGGATCCAACCCGAACTCCGAATGTCCTACCTGTACGGAATGTTTTTATCCGAGCAAGTAGACTACCCTGTATGCCCTTTGCTGCTAGCTTGATGTCTAGAAGACGGTGACTCACGGAATCAAAAGCCTTGCTAAAATCTAAGTAGAGGGCTTCGATTGGCTTTCTTTCGTCCAGCATTTTAGTTGCAGTATAGAGAAAACTAAGAAGGTTAGTCAGGCAGGATCTACCTTCAAGAAATCCATGTTGAGTTACACTCAGTAGAGAATGCCGACAAAGATGCTGACAGATTTTGTCACGCAGCAGTTTTTCCATTACTTTCGAGACGATGCTAGTCAGGCTGATAGGTCTATAGTTCCCAGAAGTCGACCTGCAACCACCCTTGTGTATTGGCACGACTATAGCTTCTTTCCACTCACTAGGAATCACTCCCAGGATCAAGAAGGAATTGAAGAGCTTGCATGAATTTTCTGTAAGCACTGGGGCAAGATTCTTTAACATAATCGAATGGATACCACCTGTTTTCTCAGCTTTGTTGACGCGAACATGGATAAGTGCTTCATACAACTCGGATTGCATGAAGGATTTCTAATTTAATGCAGGAGCATCAGGTAGTAGATTAAACGAGCTCGAGGGAGCATTTAAAAAATTATCACGTCTCTGAACGCCACTGAAGAACCTGGAGAAGGTGTGGTGACGGTTCAAATATTTATTCAATACTAATGAAAAATTCTGTAATGCAAATTTTCTTGTTGTTAACCTTACATTAATTACAATACACTATTTGTTTACGCACGGTTTTCGTTATGTGGTTGTTTAGGAATCAAAGTTGTACGTGTATATAACTGGAATACGCGCATCATCAGAATCAATTCCTCGCTATTCAATACAAAGTAAGTCGCCTTAGACAGGTCGGTATCGGCTACTTTTCCGTCCTCCAGACTTAAATCTCCAATTCTTTCCCTGGATTTTCCTTTCGATTAGGAGTAGCTATAAAATCTTTTGAGATTAGATTTAGCATCCCTAGCTAAGGTTAACTCGAACTCCTGTTTAAGTAAATACTGTATTTTACCGCAAGCGTTCCGATCGGTTTCGTAGCGGACCCAAGAACAAGAATTGAGAGATAGCTTATATTGCCGGCATACACAATTTTGTTTACGGGTAGACCGACGAACTCGAGGAGTCCACCATGCGGAATATGATGCTTTTTCACGAATTTCAGCGAAGCTTTTTTGTCTTGCAACTCCTTTATATACTTACAAATTCTATCCCAGTTTCCACTTATATTAAAATCGTTAGAGAACAGAAAGAAAGATTTTGAACTCTGTAGGAGAAAATCTAAGTCTGCAAGCCTAAAATTCCATCTAGGGCGAGCAATAGCCTTGTGAAAACGCAGTACCGCTTCGAAGCTTATCATTACGTCATCGCGTTTACTGAGCGACGGTAGGTATTTTAAAAGTCTAACGGCTTCGGGCTGGGATGACAATAACATGTCGAGAGTGGATGGAGTACATCCATTACGAAACCTCGTAGGATCACTCACATGTTGATGCAACGCATGATCATGGAGCCATTCGAGAAACATTTCGGATTGATTGGTGACTACACCTACAGGGGCGGCCCAATTTATGTCTGCAAGATTAGAATCACCTAAGATGAGTACGCTGGGAGCTGATTGAAACAACCCGTCGAGCTTCTCAATCAACTGTGTAATCTACTGCTGGGCTGCACTGGGTGTGACGTAGACACGGACAATTGCGAGGGCTGACTTGTAGCAAGTCAGAATACTCGTAACAACTTGATGTTTTCACTGATTAGGGATATACCCGTTCCCCTATTGTGCAAGCCATATTCTAGGAGGAGTGCAACGCCCCACCTTTCCTGTCGCCGGGTTTATCGCATCTAATGACGAGATGCGGCTCGCTAATGTTTATTGGCACATCATCAAGCGCGGACAGCCAGGTCTCAGAAAGCGCCATGACCCTGGGATGCAACTCAGCCACACGCAGGGAGAGGCCAGCCCACTTATTCCTTATGCTGCACACATTAGCGTACAGCACTGGGGCTCTGGTTTTGCGTGCTTCTGAAACTATTCCTGCTGGAGGTGCACATTTTTAGCGTGCTACTTAAAACAGGAGTATCCGGTTAAACAGCTTCTTGCATGGATGTTACGGACCGTTGTCTGAGGAATAAGGTCGCATCCACCGGAGAGCGACAACTAGAGACATCTGCTTGGCTCCCATGTTAATTTGCTTTAAGCCAGCCAACGTCGTCTAATCCGGACAGCAAGACTCGTGGCGATGTGCAGTTTGGTAAGATCGTTCCGGATTCACTAGCGCTTCGATTGGCATGATGCTTACGGATAGCAGATTCCCTTAGAGCTAGGTTTCTCCTATTTGAAGCGTAACAGTTTTGTCTAATATGAGAGGGAGTGCCGTCCGGCCTAAACTAAAGATTGTCTAGAGTTGTTTTGGCGATGTATTTAGCCCTAGACGATAACCCATCCCGATCCGCCTGGTATTTGAATTCTACCATGATTGGCCTAGGGCGGTTATCTATCTTCCATCTCCCCACACGATGAACTCGCACAGTGAGAGTAAAAGGCCTCAGACCTACCATCCGGATAAGATCGCTGATACATCTGCGATCAAAATCTCTTCGAATTTTTGATTCCCTAATAATAGGCTCCGCTCGGTAAATAAAGTAGTACATTTCGTGTTCTAGTTTTTGAAGAAGAAGAATTGCCATGTAGTGCCTCAAATTGCTTACGCAAACCGTTTAATTCCTGGATAAGGTGATCCAGTTCGGGTGAGCCAGCAACATTTCTATGTTGCTACCTTTGAGCAGTGGCCTTCCTGCTCTTGATACGCGTTTCCGTAGTTCCGGCTACGTTGACCACTTCCGGAGAAGAAGCTTGATTTGGAGGAAGAGGTAACTAGCTAACTATGTCTACATTTTCGGGGTATTCAATTTTTTCGCCTTCTTGCATGCACGCTCTTTTGAATATGTAGCTACCTTTACCACCTTACGATAGGTAGCTTACTTAGAAGAACGTTGTATCTGGCTAGATGTGTGAGCTATCCCCTTCCCTGCTGTAGTCTCAGAACTTATATTCGCCCTCACAACAGATGCATACGTTTGGGAGGCTACAAAATCCGACGAGCTTGGCGACCAGCGGTATTTTGCATAATTTCGGTTGTGAGATTTGTGTATACCAGAGCAGCTAGGGTGAGCCCAACGCTTGCACTCTGTACACTTAATTCCCTTAGCCACCATTTTGCCGCAATTGCCGATAAGGCAGGTATTTTTGTATTCATATCTATCGGTTAAATGTATGAGTAATGATAGATCACTAGAAAATTGCAAGCTGAATTTATCACTAGCGTAATCAATCAGCGAAAAATATCAATAATATAGTAAAATAGTTATTCTATTTTACAGAAAATTCAAGGAACAACGGAAATTCGTAATGATATTTTATCGGAGCTTGGGAAATACAACCAAGTTGAATGTACCGCGCAAGTTCGTGAAAGCTCAGTTCAGTACAGTTGACACAGGACGGTTAATGGCTGATAAGCCAATCCAGCGTCTAGAATTTCTGTCGATGGAAAGCTTCAAAGGAAAGGCCCACCACTGTCAAAGTTGGTTCATTGTTCGTTGGTATCAGTACAGTTCAGTTCAGATTGCACAAGACAGTATGTGGCTAACGAGCCAATCGAGCGTCTAGATTTCTTTAGGTGTTATGCCACAGAAGAGCGTCCACCACTTCAAACAATATCTTCACGTATAACTTCTGGTATGAGTTTAATCTGGAATGCGATGATACGTCACGTGTTTTCCAGGCCGTCCTTCGGTCCCAGTATTCGTAGCTGCGACTGGGAAAAACGGAAAGGATTTCTCTTTACGAAGCCCAGGAGATGTTAGCTATGGAAAGTTGAAGCGTACATTCAAATTATGACATTAAAAATGAGGCATTATATAATTGGATTCTTGTGTCATTTCTTTAAAACAAAATCGTGGTAAAGACCGTATAAATTTAAAATGAACAAAAATACTCATGCCCATTCTGTCGACAGGCAACCTGCATATTCATGGGGAGGATTCAGGGGTAACGCTCGTGCCACAAGGCATCCAAACCCCTTTTGAATTCACCTACCGATATGCAAGTGAATAGCTTCTCAGACAGCTTGTTCCAAAAGCTTACCAATCTTTCACTGAAGTTCAGTTCAATTCAGTAGGCACAGGACTGTAAATGGCTGATAAGCCAATCGAGCGTCCAGAATTTCTGTCGGTGGAAAGCTTCAAAGGAGCGCCCAACACGGCAAAAGTTGGTTCATTCTTCTACGGTATGCTCGTCGTATGTGATGGTACGTCCTGTGTATTCCACGCCGTCCTTCGGTCTCAGAATTTGTAGCTGCGACTGAGAAAAACGGAAAGGATTTCTCTTCACAAAGCCGGTGAGAGGTTAGCTATGGAGAATTGGTGCGTACATTTAAAACATGACATTAAAAACGAGGCATTATATAACAGGATTTTTTAAATCGTGGTAAAGTCCATATAAATTCAAAATGAACAAAAATGGACAATTATGTAGACAGACGACCTGTATATTCATGAGAAAAAGTCTGGGAAAGGCTCATGCCACTAGGCATCTATACCCATTTTAAACGCACCCATTGATGTGCAGGCTATTATTTCCTCAGGCAGCTCGTTCCAGAAGCTTACCACTCTTTCACGGAAAAAGTGTTGCCTAAGATTTCGACGGCTGTGGTTTTCGCGAGCTTCAATGTATGTCCTCTAGTTGAAGGGTTGATCGCTCGAGAGAACAGGATTTGACAACCCTCGTCACCTAAGACTTTCAGGATTTTAAAAGTTTCTATTACGTCACCCCGTAGACGTCGACGCCTAAGGGAGAAGAGACCTAAATAAATTATACGTTTTTCTTAGGGTTCCCCAAACATACCTTTAGCCATTTTGGTAGCCAGACGTTGGACTCTTTATAGTAGTAATATGTCTTTTTGAAAGAAAGTGCTCCAGGCTTGCACGCATCATTCTAAATGCGGCATGACAATCGCCGTACATAAGGGGATAAACAATTCCAGTGTTGCCTAAGATTCAGAGGGCTGTGATGTTTCTCGAGATTCAGTGTAATTCCTTTTGTTAAAGGAATTCTCTATCGAGAGAACAGGATTTGACAACCCTCGTAGTCTAAGACTTTCAGGATTCTATTAAGTCACATCTTAGACGCCGAGACGACAATAGACTAAGAAAAAAATTAGATGTTCCTTGTAGAGTTTTCCAAACAAAACTTTGATCAGACGTTGGACTCTCTCTAGTAGTAATATGTCATTTTGGACGTACGCTCAATATATTCTTGCATTGGTTTAAGAAATATGTGACATAGCAATTTTTCCAAACATAAAAAACTAGAGCATAAATCCAAAAAACAACGAACGTCAACCTCGCGAAACGTAGACGCCATCATTTGTGGCAACGTAGACTACTCCAAAGCCGTCTTTGAGGGAATTGAATGTAGCAGTTTCTCCACATGATTCCACTCGCGTTGTTCCGGGTTATCAAAGTCCAACGTGGTTCTTGCTTAAATTGAACCAGTTGGTTCGACATTGAATGAAAATGCAGTTCAGTGACAACCGATGGAGACATGTTAAGGATAGCGTTGTTTAGATAAGATGAACGTTTTGAAAACTTGTAGCTCAGGTACCGGATTGTTGTTCATAGTTGTTCTCCGAGCTGGTATGATTGATTGCGGACGTTTCGTCATCAAACTAGATGACATCATCAGCGAAACTTCTTTCGAAGCAACTGGGCGGTGGGCATCATTCGAATTTATCTGCTGCGCGTCGACCTCATCTACTGTGATTGGCTGTAATTCTTGCATGTTCTCTTTGGCGTGTTCTCATTGGTCCGTAGATCCCATCCACTTGAATGTGTTCATTGATTGATTGTGGTGTCGAATACCACGCTTCGAGGAACTCTCGAACATGACGAGTTCTTCCTTTGGCGATGATTTCCGTTCTATCCCAATTGAATTCATGACCTTCTCGATCCATGTGTGCCGATATTACCGATTTGTGGTCGTGTCGTCGTGTGGCCAGTTTGTGTTCATGTATCCTTGTTTCCAGCCTTCTTCCAGTCTGTCCGATATAATATTTCTCACAATCTGAACACGGGATTCTGTACACGACATTGTTTCTTTCTTCCTTAGCCAGCGTGTCCTTGACCTTGACTAGTTTGCTTCTCAGTGTCGAAGCTGGCTTGTGTGCCACACTAATTCCGAGTGGGCGTAGTATTCTTGCGGTAATCTCCGAGATATGTTGTATATAGGGTAGTGTTAACCTTGCCGTGTTGTGTTGTTCGCATGCGTTTGGGTTGTCGAGTCCATGTTGCGAATGATGAAATCCTTTGGGTATCCATTCTTCCGGAAGAGTTTGAATAAATACTTTTCCTCTTCTTTCTTGAGTTCCTCGGTACTGCAGTGTGTTTTTGCGCGGTTGAACAGTGTTCGGACACAGCTTCGCTTGTGGGTTGCCGGGTGCTTGCTTTTATAGTTCACAATTTGATCCGTGTGTGTTCCTTTCCTGTATACGCTTGTTTCGAGGTTCCTTGTTTTTGTTCTTCGCACGTTTACATCCAGAAATGGTAGGCAGTTGTCACATTCTGTCTCCTTCGTAAATTGTATTTCATTGAAGACGCAATTAAGTAGACGGTGCGCATCCTCCAGGTTTTCTTTCTTTAGAATCACGAACGTATCGTCGACGTATCGGATCCAGAGTTTGGGTTGGATAAGCGGTAATGCGATACGTTCAAGTCTTTGCATTACTGCTTCCGCTAGCAACCCGGAAATTGGCGATCCAATTGGGGTTCCTTTCATTTGTTTATACAAACGATTGTTGAATTTGAAGTTCGTCTGTAAACACAACTCCAATAACTGTAGTATACTGTCCGTCGTCAGTCGGTTTCAATTGTGCTCTAATCCGCGTTCGTCCAGCAGTTCTAACTCCGCTAACTGCCGGTGCCAAGACCGGGTGAAAAAGGAGGAGGGTTGGGCGTGGGGCTAGCAACCTCACCCCGTAAAAGACAACGCTGCTACAGAAACTGCAACAACAAAAACTGCACAAAAACTGCCTGGACGGGAGGACTCCTCTTCAGTGTGGCTCATGACGCGTGCTGGTGAAAGCCTTCGGGAAGCCAACTCGCCGATAAGTCTTCTCACGACCAAGGCAAAGACCAGGATAGGGACCTGGAACATCAAAACCCTATATGAGAGCGGGAAAATAGCACAGGTAGCCAAAGAGATGGAAAGCTACAACATCAAAGTTCTGGGCCTATGTGAGACTCGATGGAATGGGAGCGGTCGGAACAGACTATCTTCAGGGGAAACCATCATCTATTCCGGACATGAAGATATGAATCATGGCCACACTCAAGGAGTGGCAATAATGTTAGCGCCAGAGGCTACAAGAGCCCTAATGGCATGGGAACCTGTCTCACCCAGACTTATGGCAGCCAGGTTCAACTCCAAGGGAAGGAGGATCACCATCATCCAGTGTTATGCGCCAACAAACACAGCCCAAGAAGAGGAGAAGGAAGATTTCTATAAGTCTTTACAGGCCCTTTTAGACCGGACTCCACGCAGAGACATGAAGATCGTCATGGGCGACTTGAACGCTGAGGTCGGCGATGACAACACAGGCAGGGAACTCATCATGGGCAGACACGGCGTGGGTACCTGCAACAAGAACGGAGAGCTGTTCACAGACTTTTGTTCGTTCAATGACTTAGTAATAGGTGGCACCATTTACCCTCACAAAAAGATCCACAAGACTACTTGGACTTCACCCGATGGGAAGACGGAAAATCAGATAGATCACTTCACCATAGACAGAAAGTGGAGGCGTAGTGTGCTGGACGTCAGAGTGAGGCGCGGCGCCGATGCAGCCTCCGACCATCACCTGCTGGTTGCAACAATGCGGACCAAGCTGAAGTCCTTCAACGATCCGTCAGGAAGAGCGTACCACAAGTTCAACACACAGTACTTGATGGACAAAAAGAAATCAGAAGAGTTCAGCTGTGAAGTCAGGAATAGGTTCGAGGCGCTGTCGGAGTTGGCCGACGAAACAATAGAAAATCACTGGGCAGGAATACGAAAGACCTGGCAGGATGCGTGCACTAAAGTTCTGGGGAAGAAAGAGAGGGAACAGAAGGAATGGCTGACGAAGGGTACCTGGGAGAAGATTAAGAAGAGGAGGGATCTGAAGATGGAAATTAGCAGATGCGGTGACCTGCAACAGAAGGCAGACCTCAAAGCACAATATTGGAAGACAAACCGGGAAGTGAAGAAGGGTGCTAGACAGGACAAAAGGAAATTTATACACAACCTAACAGAGGAGGCAGAGCTAGCGGCAAAGCAGAATAACATGAAGAGGGTATATGAAATCACCCGAGCCCTGTCAGGGAAGAGTTCCAAACCGAGCAAACCAGTCAAGGACAAAAATGGAAGAACCATGACAAGCGAGGAGGGGCAAAGGAAAAGATGGGTGGAACATTTTGAAGAAATTCTAAACAGACCACCTCCGCAAACATCTCCTGATATACCACCAGCAAAAGAATCCCTATGCATTAACATCAACCCCCCAACAATTGCAGAAATCATCAATGCCATCAAGTCCCTGAAGAATGGTAAGGCACCAGGCCCTGACGGCATCCCATCAGAAGCTCTAAAGGCAGACGCGACAGCGGCAGCGGAGATTGTTACACCCCTTCCTGGTGAAGTTATGGGAACAGGAGAGAGTTCCGGCTGACTGGAAGCTCGGGCATTTGGTAAAGCTCCCAAAGAAAGGCGACCTTTCCCAATGCGGCAACTGGCGAGGAATCATGTTGCTGTCCATCCCCAGCAAAGTACTGACCAGAATCATCTTGGAGAGATTGAAAGAGGCGTTAGACAAGAAACTTAGAACAGAACAGGCGGGGTTTAGACAAGATAGGTCATGCATAGATCATATCGCCACTCTGCGTATTATCATCGAGCAATCCATCGAATGGCAGTCTCCTTTGTACGCGATCTTCGTCGACTTCGAAAAAGCGTTTGACAGCGTCGACAGGGAGACAATATGGAAGCTAATGCAACACTACGGAATCCCGCAAAAGCTGATAAACATCATCCAACAGCTCTATGAGGACTCATCATGCCAGATCATCCACAACGGAAAGCTGACAGACCCCTTCCCGGTGAAGACTGGAGTGAGGCAAGGTTGCATGCTCTCGCCGATAATTATCTTGATCGTCATAGACTGGATTATGAGAAGAACCACAGAGGGCAGCAACACCGGCATCCAGTGGACCCCCACCAAACATCTCGAGGACCTTGACTTTGCGGATGACATCAGCCTCCTGTCTCACAAGCAACAGCATGCACAGTCTAAGCTAACGCGCCTAGCAGAAGAGGCAGAGAAGACGGGCCTGAAAATCAACATAAAGAAAACCGAGGTGATGCGATTGAACAACCAACTACAGCAGCCACTGCATCTACAGGGGAAAGACGTGGTGGAGACTGACCGCTTTGTTTACCTTGGAAGCGTGGTCAACATTGATGGTGGCACAGAAGACGACGTCAAGAGCCGAATCAGCAAAGCAAGGGTAGCGTTCAACACCCTGCGCCCCATCTGGAAATCTAAGGCCTTGTCCCAGCGCAGCAAAGTCCGCATCTTTAACACCAACGTAAAAGCAGTCCTCCTCTACGGGTCCGAAACATGGCGGGTTACCCATAACATCACCAACAAGATACAAACATTTGTCAACAAGTGCTTGCGCCACATTCTTAACATCAGGTGGCCTGAGAAGATTTCAAACACAGACCTATGGCGTAGAACCAACCAGAACCCGTTGATCAGGACATCAAGAAAAGAAAATGGGGGTGGATAGGTCACACACTCCGCAAACCAGCTGATAACGTCACTAGGCAAGCACTAGACTGGAATCCACAAGGTAAAAGGAAAGTGGGACGACCCAAGCAGTCGTGGAGAAGATCAGTCATGAGTGAAGCGAAGGATGCCCGAATGACATGGACTCAGCTGAGGATAGCAGCCCAGGACAGAGTTCGCTGGCGTGGCGTTGTTGCAGCCCTATGCTCCAACAGGAGTTCACAGGAATAAGTCAAGTAAGTCAAGCCAGCAGTTGTGATATGGTTTGCATCGCTAATGTAGTGTCGATTGATGTAAACAGCGCTGTCACATCAAAAGAAACCATTATTTCTCCATCTTCTATATTCACGTCCTTTATCTTCTGTGAGAATTTAGTTGCGGAATCTATCGAATACTTTGATCCTTGAATAAGGTAAAGTAATCTTTTTCGTAGTTCTTTGCAGAGTTTGTAGTTAGGTGCTCCCGGCAGCGACACTATTGGGCGAAGTGCAACGTTTTCCTTGTGAATTTTTGGTAGTCCATAGAAGCGTGGTAGGCTTGAACCTTCTGGTTTCATTCTAAAATGTTCTACAGCACTGAGTTGTCCTGACGCGCAACGAGATTACTGCAATGAACAAGTTACAAAAAGATAGAAATATTGTCATATTACCGGGAGGACAAAGACGGGGTGACGGTGGTCAAGGACCAAAGAAGATTCGATTATATACGCAAAGCTAAACAACTTCTGCCCAAGGACACCACCACGTATCGAGAGATCAGCGAAGACCAAACACAACAGTTGGACAACAAGAGAAATGCTACGCTGAAGAAAACTCAGGTTCATGGGCAAGCATTTTAGAATGGAACCAAAGGTTCAAGCCCACTCGGAATTAGTGTGGCACACAAGTCAGCTTCGACACTGAGAAGCAAACTAGTCAAGGTCAAGGACACGCTGGCTAAGGAAGAAAGAAACAATGTCGTGTACAGAATCGCGTGTTCAGATTGTGAGAAATATTATATCGGCAGACTGGAAGAAGGCTGGAAACAAGGATACATGAACACAAACTGGCCACACGACGACACGACCACAAATCGGTAATATCGGCACACATGGATCGAGAAGGTCATGAATTCAATTGGGATGGAAAAGAAATCATCGCCAAAGGAAGAACTCGTCATGTTCGAGAGTTCCTCGAAGCGTGGTATTCGACACCACAATCAATCAATGAACACATTCAAGTGGATGGGATCTACGGACCAATGAGAACACGCCAAAGAGAACATGCAAGAATTACAGCCAATCACAGTAGATAAGGTCGACGCGCAGCAGATAAATTCGAATGATGCCCACCGTCCAGTTGCTTCGAATGAAGTTTGGCTGATGATGTCATCTAGTTTGATGACGAAACGTCCGCAATCAATCATACCAGCTCGGAGAACAACTATGAACAACAAGATGAACGTGTGACCAAAGACATACTTAAATGCCACTGTTGCATAGGGTTCGTACAACGAATCACGATGTTCAAACACAAAATCACATAGGGATTCGTGGACAAGCACTCAAGGTGATTATGGATGACCAAAGTAATGTGTTGCTCACATACCCCGAAATTATACTCCACTACCGGTTTCTCGCTGTTTACCGTCATCAGGTGGAGACAGTAAGGTTAGTTTCAGTGAGCCTTGTAACAGTGGATGTGAACAACACACCACTTTGGTCATCCATAAGAGCCTTGAGTGCTTGACCACGAATCACTATGATTCTGTGTTTTAACATCGTGGTTCGTTGTACGAACCCTATGCAACAATGGCATTCAAGTATAATCTTGTTTACCATTTATCCACTGTTTCAAGGCTCACTGAACCTATTCTTACTGTCTCCATCTGATGACGGCAATCAGCCAGAAACCGGTAGTGGTGTGTGATTTCGGGGATGTGAGCCACACATCATTACGAATGTGACGTTTTCTCGTGCGTACTAAACGCGTTTGACCAATGGGCGTTTCCTTGTACCGTAGATTCATGGGTGAAAGTATTTGGCGTTAGACATGTTGAAATCAGACATGAATCGGGACACAATCGAGATGTTACTATAATTCGTGGAGGGGTGTGACGCGGCTAACATTGAACCGGGTGCAATGAAGTGCGTGAACATGATAAACGCGATTTGGCCTCGATTGACCTAATGCAGCCATCCCAACAATATGACTGGCCTTATTAATCTTCCCCTTACTACATATACCATGTCAACCTGTGGTTTTTGTTAATCTGATGCGTTTTTACGAAAAGCACGAGTTTTGAATTTTAGACACTGTAATTTGAACATCAATGAGAACACGGAAACACAAATCTGTCAAAAACTGATAAGATCATGCCAAGATTTATGGTTGAAAAAAGCAATTAACTTTACAATAACCACCGATTCGAAGTCTAGGTACAATCACGTTACAGGTATTTTGGTCCAAAAGCACCCAAAAATCACATTTGTGATTCTTTTTAACTAATTTTAGAACTGAATGAACACGTATAGATACATGGGAACAATGAGAGTTTCAGTACCCATGAGAAGTTATTATGCTGTATCCAGGTATACGTTTGTGTCTACGTAAAGCAACGTAACATGTGAGTATGCTGCACGGCGTGTAATGTGACATACCAGACTAATGAAACAAGTGCTGAATTAAAATAAACCGTGCACGTACAACCCTCATAAAAACAGAAGCTTCCAAATGATCCATGGCAAGTACCAAGTTGTCTGCAGTCAGTTGGCCTGGACTTGCAGTGACTAAGGGTTCTTTAGCGACGTTTCCGCAAACCGCATCCATGTTCGTAACATCAATCTCCTTAATGGGAATAATCAATGATAAAGGAGGCGTCCATGGCCAGTTAACAGAATTTGGTAAAATTCCAGTGAGACGTTTGACATATGTCGGGACAGCGTGAACCCGATCCACGTGAATGATTCTCCGCCCAACCGCGTTTTGTTGTTTTATAGCAAAAATTCGCAAGTCTCCCCAAACAACACCAATGGTAAAGAAAAACGCTACAATGCCAGCTCAACTCACACAGAACACCCAACCCATGCGCTACAAGTATTCACTTCAACATCAAACGACAGTCAAACCATTTAGAGAACAAGAATTGTATTTATAACATTTCGAAAATATGCATAATCCCAACAAAATAATGGAACAAGAGATAAGATAATGGTAATAATAATAATAAACAGAGTAGATTGATTGCACATGAGTTGAAAAGTAAAAGCATAAACTGATACATAATGATTAAAATGCCGCAAGACAAAGGAGATAAAATTTGAGAAGATGGGGTGAGTGAATGTCATGGATAAATAAATGCATGCAACAAAAGCGATGCTAATTGCATCACGAGGGGACTAGAAGGCGTGGATAGCCACATCCGGTAGATTGTGAATGCGTTGATGAACGATGGCGGTGAGACCACATTGTCCATCGTCTGAAACCGAAGATTAAGGTAGACGCGTCGTGAAATTCAGAAGCTTTGGATTATTCGGTTGAACACAACACCAATTTTGCATGTAGCTAGAATTTTCCGATTTGTTGAGAAAATTGTAAGCAATTCAAACCAACTTTATTCTCGATTTCTCATATCTGTCTAGGCTTGGGTAGTAATATCGCCCACGTGCAGTCTCAGACTGTGCGGCACTTTGCCCGAATCAGGCTTGTGCTTTTGTAACACCATACCATTCAAACCAAGTTGGACATTAAAGCAAATGTTAAATGCGGTTCTCGCAACGAACTATTAACGAACCAACACAGAGTCAGATTAATCTCTGGCCAAGCGCTCCAGACGCTTAGAAAAGATCGGCATAATATGTTGCTCACACCCCAGCACACAAGAACCGGCAGTTTCTTGCAGTAAGATTGGGTCTAATGAGCCTCGAAACAGTGGAAAAGTGTGATTGCTCTAGTGTGCTCCTCTCTCAGACGACTCATCTACGGCTTCACAAAAATCAGTCATCTACCGCAGTTGGAAACACTACAAATGAATTACGAAACACGAAAATTCGTGTAGTCGAAACTTTTGTCTATTTTCATCATCACGCTGGATGTATTTCGATACTGCAAACCCGAGCTGTTACGGATTTGAAGAGCAGACCGGCAATTCAAATCTTTGCATGAGTTGAAGCTTATAACTCGTTCGTTCATCATTTTGTTCTAAAGTTTGTGTGGATGATTTTATTCACCGGAAAATTCGTGTAAACGAATACAGCTATTTTTACTATCTTCTTTTTGGCGCAAAGATTGTTGATAGCAATGTCATGGCGGGCAACTACCGTTGAAAGCGCATTTACGAGAAATGTAAATTTCAGAGTGGATTTTTTTTTAATGGACATGTGCAAGAGCCTGCCATTTGATATTTAAATAGAAACTCGCATTCAATGACTGATCACATATCAATCTGACTGTCATTTGTAATTCTCCACTCACCCGAGGATGTATGCATAATATCCACCAGGACCGCCAAGGCATGATAATCGGTGCGGTTTCGAGCACCGTTACGGCTTACGTGGGACAAGTCATGGTCCTGTGAGAACATCGACATGACGGACCCCGAAGAATGTCGATTGAGATCAACCAGTACGGCGGTGAGCGATATCGAATCACTTGATGTAGGCTCCTTCGCGACTAGCAGCAAGTAAACCACGGTTGCAGTGGAATCACCCAAGAATTGTGGACGAAGTCCGGGAAAAGCACAAAGACTGGGTGGTCTTGGTCGACTTGGATCCAGATGAAGTCTGTCGTTCCACAGTGCCAACTGGCAAGAAATGATAATTGGAGACTGAGATAAGTAAACGTACAAAGCGGAAAGAATAACCACCTCGACAGAAATGCTGACGATGGTGATTCAGAGTCAAAATACGCAGGGGATAGACGACCTAGTGATCAAAGGACAACACATGGTAATTCGCACGACAACCAAATTTGGTTGTGCCATAGCTTGATTGAATTAATCGCTTTCGCAAACTTTCAAATGGTCTTACATAGAAAACGAGCAATTTGGTGTTTCGAAGAAGAAATCAGTAGACGAAACAAGGAAAACGTGGTGTTGACCAGACTTACTTCACCAGTGCCAACCACTTCGACATCGGCTTGACAGCAGGTCAAAGTGCAACTCGTCACGTCAGAGGTCTGGTCACACGGAACGAGACGTACACGATGTGATGTGGCCGTTGGGAACAAATACGGTGTCAGCACATTTAAATCACTAAAAACTGCTTGCACAAAGTCCGGGAGATCAGTGAACGCGAGTACGTGATCGGGCCACATGACTGGAGGTCTAATTAAAAAGGAAGAAAAATCGGAAGTCACTTGGTGTTCGCGAATGATATACAAGACATTAAAACACGCAAATCAGACGAAGATTCGTATGGATAGGAGCAGTAGGCGTTAACGTAAATGCTTATATCTAGGGTTCTTACAAAGAACCACAATGTTCAAATACAGAATCACAAAGTGATTGCTGGCGAAGCGCTCGAGGCGCATATGAAAGACCAATGTAGTGTGGTGCTCACATCCCCATCCCTTACACACCACTACCCTATATAACAGTGGCATACAAGTTTAATTTTGTTTACCGCTTTTCCACTGTTTCAAGGCTCACTGAACCTGATCTTACTGTCTCCACCTGATGACAGAAACCGGTAGTGATGTGTAAGGGATGGGGATGTGAGCACCACACTACATTGGTAAATGCTTATAGTTATTAGTCTGATATAACAGTTTAAAGCATCGAAATATTGACGGTAAGCTGTCTGGAAGCAGTGATAACTCAAAGCAACTGCTGCGTATAGTACAGGAAGCGAAAATGGATTTCGTGAAAGATAATTCCGACCAGACTTGGCAGTTGGGATCGTACTGGAAACCAGCGAAACAAGTGGATGTGTAGCATCATCAACGTAGTACGGTGAGAGGGTTGCATCAGGTGAATCGAAGGCGATTCATGTTCCTTGTTCGAACGTCTGTGCACACGGACAATCGATCCAACGTTAACCACGTCTGTGCACACGATTCACACAAATGTATCGATCGCGTCCCGAATCATCCACAAGGTCAAACATTTTAACGTTAACAACGTTCACCCACGAATCCCGATGTCACTTGGATCTGATTTGCCAATCGATTTTATGCCCATCCTAACCACGTTGGGCTTCCTTGACCGACCTTAACGATTTTGTTACGTTCTTGATATGGAGCTAATATTGACGCTTGAATTGCACCTGGCTATGCTTGACACGGTACTTGCCCAACCGACTATTGAGAGACAAGACGAAGGCTTCAGAGAACTTCGTATGGCAGCTCACTTTCAATAATGAAAAAAGTAGGTTGATCATCCATATATAAAAACTTAGAATGTAAAAAGGAATAACCTTGAAAAATAGCGCGTCAAGGACTCGATGGACCAACGAGAATGAAGGGCGAAATGCGATAAACAAAAGCGGAAAATACAAAAGAATAAAAATGGTTTTTGCGCCAAATATTTCAAATCTATGTTAAAATAGAGTCGTAATATCTTAAAAGCTATTGATTTTTTAGGGAAAATAAACGCTTTTCCGCATTAGAATTGGGGGGGCAACGTATTCGATATAGGCGACCTTGTCAATCTCATCAAGAGTTTTGTATGCAATCTTTCCGAAATGTGAATTATTACAGGTTCGGATTGTCGTTGTCGGTGGTTTCGGTTATTCTTTTCTTGTGTTGTGCCTGGGGGGTGGTTTTTTGTACATAATCAGGCACCTCGTGATAAATCGTCGCTAATAGACTTCATACCTCAACGCTATGAGTAGATTTGAAGCGTGCTAACTATTTAATAGACTGTTTCCACGAACACTTAATTTTTTTACTTTTTTGTACACTATTTCCTCCTGGAGGATAAGTCGGCTTCAATGAAGAGTCTTTAGAATTTGGGTACAAAGCGGCGTCCCCAGAACCAATCGCCGTTTGTTCGAGTCAGCTTCTCTAACGTGTGCATAACCAAGTGCGACCTGCAAGGCAGCAAGGAGATGCCAGAAAGAGGTTGTGCGCACCAACTAACCGTCTACGAGACACTGCTCCCGATTTTTCCTCATCGTTTTCTCCCGAAGCCTTTCCCGCGATTAGATATCCCGCAAGGCAGCGGCGGTTTAAAATCACGGTTTTACATCAACTAGACGAGCTCCATCTGCCCGAAGCAAACTGGTTTTCAGGCGCCAGTCACTCGCTCTCGCCCCTTCTCCTGTTGGTAGAAGCAGTTCCGCCGGGCTCGGGGAGCCACTCGTGCAGGCCAGAAGCTGGACTTGGTTGTCAGAGGCTATTTGAGACACGCGCCATATGGTTTATTTTTAGTTAAAATAATTAAAATAAACCTCAAAACTGACGGCGAAGATGACGCAGAATGAGCATGCACTTCAAAAGTATTATCCAACGAACAGGTCGTAAGGCATAAAACTGACCGGGAATGCAAAAAATTCGACCGAAATTCCAGGAAATGGGCAGAAAGCGAAGGTGGTCGCGAACATCGACCGGTTTGCAACCTCCCAACTTGGGTGGAATCCTCACGTATAACTGGAGAGCAAATGGAAGCCATGACAGAATGAGGCATAGCCATAAGTTTGGACTCGGTAATTTGTGCGTGTTGATTGGGGGCCACTACCGACGTTGCGGCCAGACCATGAGGCAAAAGACAGTTGGTGTTAGAATCGATAGGAATCAGTTGTTCCTCATAGGCGGTGAATGACAGTGGTGAAGGGTCGAGTATTGATAACGTCGGACTTTCAATATGTACGTCTTCGACCGGCAACTCAGTCGTTTCATCCTCATAAGCCTCGGAGTCCTCGATAATCAGCGCCAAGGAAGCGACTGGTCTGATAGTGAGTGGTTGTGATGGATCCCAATGAAAAGTCCTAGGGGCCATTGCCGCTGAAAACGTAATTAGTGATTAGCAGAAAATAGCTTAAACTAAATTGCGATAGGAATGAAATTGACGGAGTTGATGTGTTTTAATCAGATCACCATCAACGTGAAAATATCCCGGAAAAGAAAAGCAAATAAGTCTTAAATAACATTACAGGCAACGACACGCTCAGAAGTAGACAGGAAAAATCAGGACTAAGCCCAGTGGCAACGAGTTATCTGTTGCATTTTAATGCCTGACCCAGGCAAAGCGCCAGGGCTAGACAGAAATCAGAAAGATGAAAGCAATGGCAGTGAGACCCCAGCGTATTTCCGCATGCAGCTCACAACCGGTGGCAAATCAGTATAGTACGGTATTAACCACACAGCACAGAAGTACTACGCGATTGTACATTCGTGCATCAGAAAGAATAAAATGTAGTCAAATTCTCAACGGGATATTGCAGTAACGTACATGCGATATCCACGGATGAAACAGATAATTTGGTACGGGAATCAAGCCTTGGTTCACAGACTAAATTTACTAGCGTTTCGAGTGTAACGGGCAGCGGGTGAAAATTATCACCGAGGACAATATTTATCAGTTGATCGGAAGAAAAATGCTGCTTCCGGATTGTTTCCACAATCCCTTTATTCAATTGCAATTAAGCCTCACAGGAGATGCGCTCTACATTATGTTTAAACGGTGTGAGGATTTCGCCAAAAGACTCAAAGATGCAAATCCAGTCAGCCACCGACCAAGCTCTAAAAGTGATTGAGTAGCAAAAACATACCAGCACACATTTGCAAACGTGAAGACCATCTGTAGCACCATTCTACGCTAATCTACGATTGGTATGTATGTATGAAAGCACAAGCCTGATCCAGGCAAAGTGCCGTACAGTCAGAGACTGCACGTAGGCTAAGATACTGTCAGGTAAAGAGCTTCATGTGAAAACACGATACAGACGCATGCGAATCTTCGCCTTCTTATATCTGCCTAGACCTCAGCAATTTGATATTATCTTTACTATGTGCAGTCTATATGTATGCGGCACTTTGCCAGAATCCAGGATGGTGATTTCACACATCGTCCGAGGTAGCACGCGATACAGAAAGGAAAGAGATGACGCGTGATTATAGCCACGAAACTCCACAAAAGGATCGTTTTAGTTAAGAGTACCATTGAGCAATCGACACCTGCCAACAAGAAGTGATGGAAGAATCCACCGAATAGATTAGACGAAAGAGCAAGATCAGCATGAAGCAAAGGAATATTGACTTGGATACTCACAACGAGCACATGTTCGATACCTCTGCCCGTGTTCCTGTCCTAATTCAGCCTCTGAAATCGAAAGTATAACAAGAAACTGACGAGTGACATTACCACCAGCATCAAGGACAGGATGACATCGGTAGCATGTACAGAATGCTTCACTATCATACAACCCTGACAAAATTCTAAAAGATGGGGAAATAAGACTTTAACCGTTACGGATTGTGTGGAAGAGTGAACATAAACAGACTGGGATGAAACGCCAACGCCTCGAATGGAGCATGTATTCAATCGAGGTTTATGGACGACAGCACAACAGCTTCCATACCGTGTCACTGCCATACATCATAACAAGCTTTTCTCGTCACTTAACATACAAGATTAGGCCACCACTCAAAGAAGATGCTTATTGTAAGAAGGCCAATGAACAGGATTTCGAGACATACCATGAAGCGTAACTAGTCAATGTGATATCGGACTGTTAGGGACTCCAGTCCGGAAGACGAGCTACGTCGACTTTAGAAAGACTATTAGTGAGGGTCTTTCGCTGCCTATGCCTTATGAAACGCCTCAAGGAAATGAATTTTGACGCACTAAACCAAATAATGCATGCTCTGGGGATTGCCCAGCTCGATAAAGGACTTCACACACATACAAAACTCACGGAAAACAAAACAGAACCAAAACGTTGATTGCGTTAGATGTATTTGATGATCGTGCAAGTAAACGAAACGGCTGCTACTCCATTACACGGTAAAATCGGCAAAAAAACCATTAGTTCACATTGGGGCGGCGAACTTGTTCCTTGGCACACGTGTACAAGGCATCGAGAAAACGGATGAAGCCAGTGTCCATTGGTTTGTCCAATCCTCGTAACAAACGGTTCCTCATCACTCCAACGAATTCACGGTAACTCAACTGGCCATCGTCTGTAGTGAAGAGACACGGGAAAGAGATGAATCAGCGGTTCAAGGGAAACAGGCCAAGATCACAGTGAGTTGCGCTTGCCCTAAAGTGCAAGTTTCAATACAAGTAAGACACCAATCAATGTCTAGTGGGTGCAACTTCAAAGACATCCAGGCAGTGATAGAAAACACGAAGGTGGTCAGGAATACGATCCAAGGACTGAGTAGTCGTTGAGGACCAGGATGGGTAAAAGTATGTGTCAGACAGCTCCCGGAGTCTATATCTACATCATTATCCATGGAAGTACGCGAGTCAGTGTTATATTGTACCAGAGCTGAAACCAAATAATAATTTCCCGAGACACCTTTATAAACTATAAGTCACTATCGATCAAGTACACCGACAACTACGCGTAGCAAGAAAAACTGGAAGTCTTTACCAGCAAAGGGCCCTTACTGCCCCTGATCAAAATTGACCAATCAGAATCCAGAATCAGCGGTTCACAATATTTTGAATGCTCGCTAGTATGTGGCCTCGTGTGCCTGACTCCATGCTTATGAATAGCAAAGTCTCCCATTCGATCCCGATTCCTCGCGGTGTCCTGCATGACGCAATTCTTTCGTCCTTCATATTCACTGTTAACATGTCTGATCTTCCGCGGTTTCAATCCACCCATACTCTAAAAGACGCTGCCGTTGTTTTTACCACAGACGTGCTGACCCTCCGGCATCAGAATCTATGATCGATAGCATTGGCCAATGGACATCCAAACTCGACTTATCGTTAAATCCTCAAAAATGCAGAGAGGTAATTTTCTCCAACTTGGTTGGTCAACCACGTCAAACCCTGCTTCAAGGAATTCCCCCGGTTTCATTTAATGACTCTGAGTTCAGCAGAAGCACTTGCTTCAAGTGTCTTGGCGTTACGTTATCACAACGTCTCAACTGGAATGATCATGCGACTGCACAGTTGTTGAAGGTTCGAAGGCCATCTTTCTATGCCCCAACGCCTGCGTTCCCTATTCGTCCCACCTGATGTAGTCAGGCATTTCGTTTTTCCTGCATTGTTCACAACTTCACTCTATGCATCCCCTATAATTTTTCACAGTCTGATTGAAAAGGATTTCCCGATGATCAAACGAGGCATTAAGGTATATCACGACTGAGCTATGCATTTACCGATTTAATTCGAGATATGATCGTCGACTGACACTTCCGTGAATGTGACCAATGGATCAGAGTCATTTCGTCCGATAATGCACACCCACTGATTGAGGTCCTCATGGCTTGCAAACCATTCTCATCTATGCGAAACCATTATCTTGTCCCTTAGTCGAGAACGGAAAAATCCAGGAGTTCTTTTGTTCTTAACCTTGCCCGCTATTTGGTTGATCAATAGAAAGTTATTCTTGATCGTAGGAGGCGACCAACAGTATGAATTTCGATATTTCATCCTCACCCTCACATTTTTACGTAACGATTATGGAAAATAATTTTTGTGTGGTTGAGTTATTATTATTGCTGCAAATTCATGTACACCGATAAATTCATTTTCTTCTTATTCTTTTTTCGATTTCATACTTATACGTACAGCAATAAAGTAGCGCGGCGCGAAATTCAACAGCATCCTGTCAATGAAGTAGGCCATGTTGCATCGAAATCAAGAAATAAATCAGAATGAACTCACTATTCTCATCGAACAGAGTGAAGACCACATCAACCAGATGGGGGGAGAGTTTCACATTGGCCACAGTGAGAGCCACATGGTGCAACGTTGCCTGGTCGATGGCGGCGCCAGCCATGTGATGGAACGTCAACGCAGTGTCCACGTCGGAAATGGAACTGAGCAGCCGATTGAAATCGAGGAACTCTTTGTACGTGATACCCTGAAAATGAGGGTGCGGTAGCCAAAAAGTCAACGAAGAGGTTATTAGGTCCACGAGGAACGAAACACGGCTATCACTACTGGCTACAGTGATAGGGGACTAGAGAGGCGAACGGCAATTTAACTGATTCAAACTATATCATCATTACTCAGTGAAAAAGAAACAGAACATAATGGAAATCGATTGACACACGAGAGTTTAATGGAACTGATTGAGCAGCGTCTTCAAACGCACTTCAAGTTTAATGGGAAGATATATGAACAAATCCGAGGTACGCCAATGGGATCACGGATTTCCAGCTTATTTGCTCAGGCAGTTATGCAACGTTTGGAACGAATTGTCCTGCCAATAATCCGGCAAAAATTATGGATCCGCTACGTGGACGACACCTTCGTGATTATGAAAAGAACAGAACTGGATGAATCACATAGACTGCTCAATTGTATATTTACTGGAATCCAATTCACAAAGGGAACTGAAGTTGACGGCTCTTAACCATTCCTAGATGTTCAAGTGAAACGGACAAGCGAAGGAACGTTAGAGACCTGCGTCTACCGGAAAACCACACACACGGATCAAATACTGAACGTTCACAGCAAGCACCTAAACACTCACAAACGCAGTTGCGTCAGAACCCTATTCCGAAGAGCGGCAACCCACTGTAGTACAGATGAACTGAGAAGAAAAGAAGAAGAATCTCTGCTCAAAGTGTTCCAGAATGGATATCCAAGAAGCTTCATATTACGCAACAGGTTCAACCGACTCCAAAAATGAAATCAAGGAGAAATTGCAGCTCGGGTTCCTCGGTCACTTGGAATAGACATCGCGCATCAACACTTCGCAACCATTTCAACAACACGAAAGATAAAGTGGCGAAAGAAGAACAGTCGAATATTGTCTACAAGATTGCATGTAGAGATTGCGAAAAGAACTACGTCGGACAAACGGAGCACGAGACTACATAAACATCAGTTAGCCGTACGCAGACACATTCAGCGTCTCCAAGTATTTGACAACCGATGTCTCCGCAACATTCTAGGAGTTAGCTGTTACAATCGCATACGCACCGATGCTCTCCGAAATAAGTTGTTCGGTAGTCATGTTGATATAGAGTAGCAGATCAACCTGCATAAGTTACGCTGGTCGTTTTACAAAAATGATCACCCGAGTCAAACTGACCTGATTGTCATCTTCGCCGGCGAACTTTTGCTTCACACTTCGAAGCATTTTACGACGCTTCGCCTCGTTGAATCCAGCGTAGACGAGCAAAAAATTCGCAAATTGCACCTCTGTGATTTTCCCGTCTCGTGGCATTGCACGATTAAACTGTGATTGAGATGATTTACAAATAAACGTTGAAATCGAATAATCCCCTGTACATCGGGGTAGAAAGGCACAAACTAGGTGTACTAGTCAAAATATTACGATGGCATTACAGACTGTGGGTGTTATAATATTCCATTGCAAGAATATAATCGATTAAAAAGAAAGGGGGAAAAGGGGTATGGTTTCGTTTGCCTGGCTTTTTACGACATAAAAGGGATAGAAATTTATTGTGGTGAATACATCTCCTTCACGTACAAACGACAACGAGTTTCTGTAAGTTTGACATGGAAACAGTATTATCCAGTTCAGTGAGCCTTGAAACAAGATAGAAAATTTAGTTCTTTAATAGTGATATTTATATTGGTCATCTCTTTCCACAGCATAATGTAATAGCTTATTGACACTTAATCTTTAGATACTTAATCTCAAGACACTTAATCTTCAGTCACTTAATCCCCAGTTTGATAACTTCTTAAGAATGCAGAATACGTTTAAATGAATTTATTTAGCAGGAGAGATATGCAATTGATTTGAAGAACGCCAATCCTTCCGTACTTGAGTATCACTGAATTGCTCGAGATGTCATGCCATGCAACGAAAAACATGTGAAGAAGGGATGAAAGCAGATTATGAGGCAGACGATGATTTACGCCTCATGATTGTGCCGTTGAATGATGTAGTCGGCACAATTGAGATTTTAGCCGAATCTATGCCTCAAAGGGAGAGGATGAATGAACTCAACTACGGAAAGATTGACGTTCTTAAAATCTATTGCATATCTCTCCTGCTAAATAAATTCATTTAAACGTATTCTGCATTCTTCAGAAGTTATCAAACTGGGGATGAAGTGAATTGGGGATTAAATGTCTGGGGATTAAGTATTTGAAGATTAAGTGACCGGACACCGATGTACTATGACCAACACACAACATTGGGGACACATCAGCTGAAAACTTGGAAAATAAACCAAGGAGGCGAAATGACCGCCGCTTCGGTTCACCATAACTTTCTCATCAATCTCCGTTTGACTTGCGCTAGCGAAAGACAAACCACGGGCAAGCAAATGCGTTGGTAGAATCAAACGTTACTTGCTGTCTTTAACAACGGTCAAGTTCGGTGTCCGGTGATTTAATCGTAAGACACTTAATCCCCAGACATTTAACCCCCAAGTCACTTAATCTCCAGTTTGATAACTTTGAAGAATGCAGAATACGTTTAAATGAATTTATTTAGCAGGAGAGATATACAATTGATTTTAAGAACGTCAATCTTTCCGTAGTTGAGTATCGCTGAAGACAGTCCATTCATCTTCTCACTTTGACGCATAGATTCGGCTAAAATCTCAATTGTGCCGACTACATCATTCAACGGCGCAATCATGAGGCGTAAATCATCGTCTGCCTCATAATATGCTTTCATCCATAGTTCACATATTTTTCGTTGCAGGCCATGACATCTCGAGCAATTCAGCGATACTCAACTACGGAAGGATTGGCGTTCTTAAAATCAATTGCATATCTGTTCTGCTAACTAAATTCATTAAAAACTATTCTGCATTCTACAGAAGCTATCAAACTGGAGGTTAAATGTCTGGGGATTAAATGTCGGGGATTAAGGGTCAGTAAACCGCCAAGTTCAAGATATTTTGGTGCTCACATCCCCATCGCTTGCCAAGTTCCATTCAAAGGGACATTCCCATAACAGACCCCGTTTGAGGTAGAGTGATGAAACAGTCGGCCACTGGACTTTCGCGACACAAATAATTAACCATTAACCGGACTTGATGGGAAGCTTGACAGACTCGAATTGTCCCATTAATCACGGTACAAAACAACCCGAATGCGGTTGGCGAAACTTGCGTAGGAAAAAATAGTCGGAGAGACAACACGTTTAAGGAATTCTTTGATGTACATCTTCAGCCAAACCAGGATTGCGTTTAGAAACCGGGGATCCGTCGAAAGATCCGAAGCATGATCAGCATTCTCAATAATAAATTAAAGCCGCTGCCCAATTATGAGCATACACTTTAAAGCAATCAAGAACATTATGTATGCATGATGTATGAAAGCACAAGCTTGATCCAGAGACTGCACGTGGGCTAAGATATTGTCAGGTTGCCTAGGCCTAGACAGATATGAAGAAGAAAAAAGGACAGGAAATGGTACTGAGACTGCAGCCTGTTTCAGCATGCAGCTCACTACCTCTGGCCAATCAATTTATCAAGAACATTGATAACAAGTTGTCCAAAAGTGATTGCTCTGCATTTTGAAAAAACAAGGTTTCAAACATTGAACTATGAAAGAGAACCAGCCGAAATGCGGTCCAACAAGACATCATCCTCAGAACGCAAAAAGTAAAAGCAAGCAATGCGCCGCGCAGATTGTGGTCTAAAAAGAATCAAGAGAATAACACACACGCGCAAATGACGAAGCCGCCGAATTAAGGTCTCAGGGAAACACTGAAAACTAGATGAATGGATGCTGATGTCATCCGACGATATATAAAATACGCAAACAAATGACAGATTGAAAGCAAGAACCTCATGAACACAGAGCTTGCTATCATCCAAATCTCGAGAAAGGAACAAATGAGACAATGAAATCACATAAGGTAGTCGAAAACGCATTTGGACGAACGTTACCTCTAGTTTAATAATCTCTTCCTGTAATTTCGAATGAAAGTCCAGAAACCGTTGAACCGTCAATTTCTGCTTCCCGTCAGGACCGAAAAAGTATTGCTGCAACGCGCTGTTCGATCGCTTCTTCACGGTGCTTCCAGTGGTCAGGTGGTCACGATGACGACGACCTACCGGGGTCGTATCCATGATGACAGATCGAACCTGAAATAAATGGTCCCGAATGTAAAGTGCATTGTAAATGCATTGGATGGCAAAAGCTGATGAAAATTTCCAGGCGAAAAATACAAAGCATGGAGATGATAGAGAAGAGATATTGGCGAGGTAGTTTCATCGGCCACGGATGTTGCTGGCCGCGGTCTCCAAAATTCGATCGCCGTTCTACATCAGGAGCTTTATAAAAAACATGTTCAATTCGTTCATATGAATTCACGTGACAGAACAGTCGGATACGGACCAACGTCCTTCAAGATGAGAGGCAGTAGCCTATCAGCCACATTCGTTTGTCTCTTGCCTTCCTTCAACAGTTAACAGCGGTGCCACCGCAATTCCAACCTGAGACACAAACTTTACATTAAACGCGGGAGAATAACAAACCTTACTCACGAAGTAGGACCGATCTCGTTAATAAACGACTCTGTACCGCCGGATGGAATTTCGGAATTCAAACTTTCATGGAGATCACCTGTTAGACCGTATTCTACACACATACGTAATCTAACAAAGGCGTGCTACATCAGCTCAGGAGAACACCTCAATTCTCTTTAACCAGTTCACTCAACCGATTGCCAAGACACGAATACGCTACAGACGGACCGCGTTGAGCGTTTTTTTTATCATTCACTGTATGAGTGGATCCCGTTCTGATTCCAAACCAAACGGAAACCACTATCAGTTTTGTCTTCAAGTTTCTTCACACACTCCCATTCAGATAAAATCAGAAAATATATGGTCTGCTGATTTGTTTATTCCCCAGCGTTTGGCGATAATAGGGGAAGGCCACCGAAGCCAATTAGCAAGGACCCAAGTAAGGCTAACGATAATCGTCGACCAAAACCTCAGCTGCCGAAGAATGCCAGCAATGGGTGCCAAAAACAGAAAGACATCTTCCGTTCAGAGCAACTCAGTTTCGCGAAACCACAGGGAAGCGTAGCAAGTCCTACTATGTTGACATCTCGACCTTTATTATAGCGTGTTCAAGTGGTGTTGAAATAGAGAGCTCCAGAGAAGTAGTTCCCGTTCAAGCGCTCATAACGCTTATAAATGAAGAACGTATTCCAACGAACCATGATGTTCAAGGGCATATGATTAAGAGTGAATCTGAATCAAAGGTTGATAAATGACCAGACCAACATGGTCCACGACCGTACAACATTTCATCAGTTCATGAACATGATGACGGCAAACAGCCTGAAGTCAGTAGAATGAAGATGAGGTCGGCAGTGTTGGAGTTTCGAAGGTTTATGGTTTCCAACGCAAAACCGTGGTACCTCGTTTATAGCGCCAATACCAAATCAACGAAGAAAGCATGCTCTGCATATGATAAAAACAAACTCAAACATACGCATCATGATCAATATCTCCATGGTAATGACCTTCAGACCATTAAAGAGACGCATGCTCACGATGACAGAGTTACCAAAAATCATCATCATCATCGTGGACAGCATCACATCGACAGCAAGTACGGCCGGATATACAGTGGGATAGCAAAGTTTCCATGGAAACACACTCACCACTTCAAATTCGTTTGCGTCCACTTCTCCGTCGCCGTTCAGATCAAACATTTTGAAGGCGATTTCGAACTGCCTACGAGGTGCTGAAGCAGAGATAATAGGTTCGGAGAAATAGATGACCAATCAAATGGTTTGACGTGGAAAAAATTCCCCCCCCCAAAGACAGAAACGAGAATGAGCAATCAGAAGCAACTTAAAACCAACATGTGGGCCTAAAAATCAGACAAAAATCGATTTGAAATTCACCACTATTAATCGTGAAGGCCTCATCCAGCACATACGTCTATATCAATTGAAATAGCGCAGTGATGTTTTCGAAAACATGTTTTTCACACAGTCCAAATTTCAACGATCACAACGATTTGGATGCGAGCGAAAAGCGAAGGAGAACCAGCTGTCTTAAACATTAACCAAAAGCAAACGAGGTGAAACGGTTGTGCCCGGAACGGTATATCACGACGCATGCCCGTGACAGGTGCACAGTATTTTATCCACCGCGGCCAAGATGAGTCATTGTATGTCCGTATGGTATGGTATGGAATGCAAGCACAAGCCTGATCCAGGCAAAGTGCCGCACAGTCAGAGACTGCGCGTGGGCTAAGATACTGTCACGTTGCCCAGGTCTAGACAGATATGAGGGGGGGGATAGAAACGGTAGTGAGACTCCAGCGTGTTTCAGCATGCACCTCACTACCGCTGGCCAATCAATTTAGCACGATGTTAGCCGCACAGCACTGAAATGCTGCACGATTGCACATCCGTGCACTGTATGTTGGAGACAATTTACGATAGAACCATTCGCGGTGCACTGCTATAAGGTACCGGAACCCGGTAAGGTAGGTAGCCACCATTGTCTGCGCTTAACGGTAGTTGAATGTTCGAGGCATACGTCAACCGACAGGAGTTAGGATTAAAAGGCTGAACAGAATAACGAAACTGACGATGTTTACCAGCAAACAAGGATTAATTCACATCAGGAAAACGGCTTCTTGCCTTTCACGTAGCTCATAAAGATTGTTTGGTGATCAAACGGCAACTTGAGGGGCACGCCAATAGGCTCCCAACGGGTCTGAGAGACATTAGACAGAAGGCACCGTAGACCAGAAGTTAGCGGTTGCTCAGTGGCGTTTTGCATGTTGGAAAATTGAATGCAGTTTACATCATTTTGAATGGTATAAAACAAAACCATCAAAACACGCATCTGTATATACTTTCTTCGGTACAGCGTTTACCGTGACTAGCAACATTGACTTTTTTGCTAATGAGATTCGTTATGATAACCACGGGGTTCGCTTTTACCCCCCCCCTCCGACACTGTGGGCCCTTTTAGCCTTGGCAACTCGAGTCGACTTTTATCAACCCAGCTGCTTCAATATTTTAACATTCCGATTACTTGATGTCGGAAAATGATGTGATAATGAATGCTGTGTGTGACGACGATAGAAAACTAAAATACTGTTAAGGTGTATGTGTTGAAGCACAAGCTTAGACAGTCTAATAGCAACGTTGTTGGTCTCCGTCGGTCGGATATGCAATAGTGCAGTACGTCTGTGCTGTGCGACTAACATCGTGAAAAATTGATTGGCCAACGGTAGTGAGCTGCATGCTGAAACACGCCGGAGTCTCACTACCATTTCTATTTCTTTTGTCATATCTGTCTAGGCCTGGGCAACCTGACAGTATCTCAGCCTACGTGCAGTTTAAGACTGTGCGGCACTTTGCCTGGATCAGGCTTGTGTTTTCATATCACATCGGTTGATGTTAACCATGGATGCGCATCACATGGACATGACGGTTTCACGCGTCGCAGCGTTTCAAATGAGTAAACAACCCGATTCGGGGAACAATCTCTCCCGCAGTGCTCACAGCAATAATCGGATGATCGGCGGCAGTTGCACGCTGTACGTTCCGCAGCCGAGAGCGGTCAAGAGCAAGTTCATCCTAACGTAGGTGCATATATTACCAAGCCTTGAAAAACTAGATGAAACGTTTAGAAAACGAGGATGGTAGTGAGCACATGACGTTCGTTACTGCAGCCAATCACAAGAACCTCTTACTTTACTTTTTTACTTTTGTACGACTATCTCCTCCTGGAGGATAAGTCGGCTTCAATGAAGATTCTTGGGAATTTGGGAACAAAGCGGCGTCCCCAGCACCACTCGGCATTTGTTCGAGTCAGCTTCTCTAGCCTCTGCACAACCTAGTGCGACCTGCAAGGCAGCAGGGAGTTGCCAGAAAGAGGGGGTGTGCATCAACTAACCGTTCCAGATTTTTCCTCGGGGTTTTCTCTCGAAGCCTTTCACGCGATCGGGTATCCCGCAAGGCAGCGGAAGTTTAAAATCAGGGTTTTCCTTCCTTTAGATGAAATGCCCTCCCATGCAAACGAGCTACATCTTCCCGAAGCAAACTGGTTTTCAGGCGCCAGTCACTCGCCTTCGCCCCTTCTCCTGTTGGTAGAAGCAGTTCCGCCGGGCTCAGGGAGCCACTCGTGCAGGCCAAAAGCTGGACTTGATTGTCAGAGGCTATTTGAGACGCGCACCGTATGGGAGCATTTTATAAACAGTGGAAACTTATCCCCACTGCCACCTCCGGCTATGACAACCTTTGAAACCTCTGACAAATAAGCCAAGATACTAACCCACATGAACGAGTTCCGAAAATCCGGCTAAATAGCTCTTACATATGAAGGGGCATTGCCACCGAAAATCAGTTTGCTTCAGCAGATAAAACTCGCCTGTCAGTGGTAGCAAACACTTTAGTGGAAGGAAAGCCCTGATCACAATTCACGCTGTCTGGACAATGACCTGATTGTAAGAAAGTCCCCGAGAGAACACCTTTGAGAAAAATCCGTAGATGAATAGCTAGAGTACATCGACCTCTTTCTGTTAGCTTCATACCGCCTTGAAGATTGCTCTTGTGTATACAAAGGCTGAAGGATGTCCTCTATCCAAGTGGTGAAGGGGGGCAATTACTTATAATCGCATAACCAGCAAACCTCATGAAAATGTCTCACACACGCTTTCGTGTTGAGACATCGATGGAACCACTGATTCACACGTAAGGTCAGCCACACAAGTAAAGTGAAGCAAGTACCGTTCAATAATCGTAACAAATGCGGCACAGAAATAACGTAAAAGTGCAGCAGAGATTTCGGTGAAACGATGCGTCAATCAACCCAGCACTGAATATCGCGGTCAGCATTGTCGGGGAGAGATTGTAGCTCTTAAATCGGGTCGGGGTCACGTGAACCGGCATGGAGCATGAGATCATCCTGCGGTTGTGATACACAACCACGATCGATATCGGCACAAATAGGGTTAAAAACCCAGACCACTCCGAAATCTAAGTGTTTGTGGAGATACCGATGGTATCAGCAAATAACGATTTTTGGATTTCAACATCGGCGACGTAAACAACATTGTGATGGGACTGGTAGCAGACCTTTCGTTTCAAAGTGCAAAATAGGCTTATTTTGTTTGCGAATGTTTGTTTTGACATTGGAGATTATCGCTCTTAGCAAGCGCGGTGAAAACAAATGAATCACGCAAGGTTAGAGAACTAGCTAACGTTCAATAGAAAGTAACACCACAGAAATGTAAACAGCGTTATCAATCTGACCCGCTGTCGAGGTATGTATGAAAGCACAAGCCTGATCCAGGCAAAGTGCCGCACAGTCAGAGACTGCACGTGGGCTAAGGTACTGTCAGGTTGCCCAGGTCTAGACAGATGTGAGAAACAAAATAGAAATGGTAGTGAGACTTCAGCGTGTTTCAGCATGCAGCTCACTACCCGTGGCCAATCGAGGTAAGCTTATCCTAGTGCTGACTCACTGAATGGAGGATGTAAGATTACGTTCGGTGAAACTGTGAAACAAAGGTAAACCACTGAGTACGGAAAAGGTAGTGGTGTGTGTTGTATAGATGCGTAACGAACTATCGATCAATCATCAATCACGATCGATCGTAAGTGCATATTGTGATTATTGTTCTGTGTACAAACATTGTGATATTCATTCATTCAGTCAACACACGAGTTCAGTTACGGTTGTGTTTTCTGACTGACGGCAGGGCCAGTGCAATATCCTTACCGATATAACAGTGTGCAATGGCAAGAGAATGTACGATTGAACGTTGAGCAGTAGCACTCACTTCTGTAAATCTCAACCCTGAGCAGCCGAAGAGCCCAGCCCATTAGCAGTGAAGAATGGGAGGCACTTTGCGTGGTCCCAGACTTGTGCTTTCATACAAAGCTCACAGGATGTGAGGATGTGGGCAATTCTACAGAGGTTCACTGTGTGGATGGTTGGCTGCGCAAATCCTCTTCAACAGCGGGAGAAAAGTATAATTCTATCCATCACTTTGCCACTGTTTCATGGCTCACGTGCAGTCTCTGGCTGTGCGGCACTGTGCTTTCATACCATATCATACCATACTGAACCCAATCTTACTATCATCACTGTCTATCTTTGCTTAAAGAGGGTAAAGGCTGTTGGCCTGAAAGGTCTGTCTGTTCTTGCTACGCCTAGTGGTGAGTCTAGTTACTTACTTTACTTTTACTTTGTGCGACTATCTCCTCCTGGAGGATGAGTCGGCTTCTTGGGAATTTGGGTACAAAGCGGCGTCCCCAGCACCACTCGGCGTTTGTTCGAGTCAGCTTCTCTAGCCTTTGCACAACCAAGTGCGACCTGCAAGGCAGCAGGGAGTTGCCAGAAAGAGGTGGTCTAGCAGACTCTGTTCCAGGTTTTTCCTCAGGTTTTTCTCCCGAAGCCTTTCCCGCGATCGGGTATCCCACAAGGCAGCGGAGGCTTAAAATCAGGGTTTTCCTTCCCTTAGATGAAATGCCCTCCCAGGCTAACGAGCTACATCTGCCCGAAGCAAACTGGTTTTCAGGCGCCAGTCACTCGCCCTCGCCCCTTCTCCTGTTGGTAGAAGCAGTTCCGCCGGGCTCGGAGAGCCACTCATGCAGGCCAGAAGCTGGACTTGGTTGTCAGATGCTATTTGAGACGCATGCCATATGGGAGCATTTTATAAACAGTGGGAGCTTATCCCCACTGCTACCCCCGGCTATGACAACCTTTGGTGAGTCTAGTTAGTCAATTGTCACCAACAGTGAATACAGGTTTTTAACGTTAAGTGTTTTCGGTAATTATTATTGCATTCAAGTAAAAACACAAACACATACAGCCATAGAAACATACATATAACATATAATATAGCAGCATAAATACACACAAACATATATATGTATACAATACATAAACGGAGTGTTTGGGAACTCACTTGATAGAACGGTTAATAAGAATATGAAATCGGAGAAAGTTAGCAAGGCCTTGTCACAAAGACAATAGAAAATCGAGTCTTTCGGCAAGTCCAAATCTAGTTTTGATACCTGTAATTGTGAAAAATAGTAAGCTGACTGACCGTGCGGAAGATTGGTGACATTCAAAACTGGATGATCTTTCTTACGGACTGATAATTCTCGACAAGATGAGATAAAAATGAACAACAGAAAGAACCGTAGAATGAGTAAGTCAGGTTATCAGGTTGCCCAGGCTTAGACATACATAACACAGTGGAAATGGCGTTGAGAGTTGCGCGAGTTTACGCAAATCAATTTAGCACGATGTTAGCTGCGCAGTGGATAAGTATCGCATGGCTGCACATTTGTGTGCGCTGGGCAGATATCCCATAATGTGCGATCGTGTGGTATCCGAAACTGCACTGATCGATGGCAGGTCGAAACTGATATCCACTGTGCCACGGTTTAACATTAGTGCATTTGACGATACTACTAAAGGAGATAGACACTTTCAAGGTAGTAGCAAGGTGGCACACTGAGAGTGAATAAACCAGAGTACGGTATAAAGTGCAGTTTCGATAACAAGTAATGAGTTAATTCGAGTTGTGTATACGAACTGGGCGTGCAATAAAAGACTGGTATCACGGATGTGCTTGATGCAGCAGTACAATGAAACTATGACCGCAATTGGTAAAAGTTAATGTATGAGCCAGGTGGAGGCTCATCGGCGCAGTTAGGTGAGTTGAAGATTCCGACGATCCGTAATCGTGAGCGCTAGGACGCCCAGTTTTCGCCAAATGGGATGGTCCGAAAACCTCTCAGTTACCATATAACGATGGGCAAACCGAAGCTGAGTGATTACGCGATAACAAACCCAGAAGGAGAGTATCCGATTGATAGGAATATAACTCCTACTAAGATGTAATGAGGAATGTTATTACGGCTAGGTAGCGAGTTGTAGTGTACGTAAGCCAATCCATACCCAACAAATTGATGTATAATTCCGAAAAACCAACCAAAATGTATGAGCGTGTAGTTGAACAGCTTGTACATGTTGTATATCGGAATCGTTGCTTAGAATGTGTGCGAATTTCAACCATACCGAACAATCACATTCCAGAATGTTATTGATCGGCGACAAGGGGCTACAAACTCTATCTTGTTTATCGATTTTGGTGGAATATTACACGAACCTTGAATTGCGAGTAATATCACCCCAGAATACGACATAAATCAATGCGCCAACCACTGAATTGACTGTAGTTAGGCTCTTCGGCTTTACAGGGTGGAGTTCATGTGGTCCGAAATCAAAGTGGGTGATTACTTTAAAATGATATGGTGCAGAATCGCAATATCCTGTTGTGGGCATCTGTTTGGAGTGTTTACGGTTAATCTTAGATGTTCTCAAGTGAAGTGGCGGGGATAGCTTGCTATGAAGCATGACAACAAGGGCTCTGATTGGTGGGGTACATTTCAATTGACCTTTGAGCCCCGACGCGGGTTATCAGTGTAATGATTTGGTTAAATTTGAAACGGGACGTCGGAATAAGCAGGTAACATTAGATTCTCAACGGTAACCGTTAAAATTATACAAGGATACCTCAAAAAACACTCGCGACAAAAAAGAATTGATTAAATAACAGACATCAAACCAGTTGGATAGCAGCGAGTTAGCGAAATGATGAAAACATCGAAAGCTGTTCGGGTAGAGGGAGTGAAACAACGAAACAAATAGAGGATGACAAGCCCTCAGTTTATAAATCTTGATTAGGAAAGCACCCTCGCCAAACGAAGGACTGGATTGCATGCGAAATGAACGAATCGTTGTTGGACCATGCACCGATGAGGATGAATGAGACACAAGCACGTCAACATGTAGACACGAAGGACTAACCTTGTTTTGGAATAGGATGGTGTCTTTCTGATATCGAACAAAACAGCAAATGAAAGATACACACAGGTATGGTAAGTGCGACTATAAACATAGAGGTTTTACCGGTGTGGACAGTTCGAAACCGAGAAAATCGAACGAAAGCAAAGATGGAGGAAGGACACTTGGGCGAGAGATGACAAGAATTGTGGCAATGAATGTACGTATTTAATTACAAGCCTAATCCATGCAAAGTTTCACACAGTCATAGACTGCCTATGGACGGATGTGCAATCATGCAGCATTTATGTGCTGTGTGGCTAACATCGTGCTAAATTGATTGACCAACGGTAGTGAGCTTCATGCTGAAACACGCTGGAGTCTTACTACCATCTTTATTCTCTATTTCTCATATCGGTCTAGGCCTGGGCAACCTGACAGCAATATCGCCCACGTGCAGTCTATGACTGTGCGGCACTTTGCCTGTGCTTTCATACCATACCATACCTATGGGCTAAGATACTGTCAGGTTGTCCAGACCTAGACAGATATGGGAATTAAAATAGAAATGACACTGAGACCACAGCGTGTTTCTGCACGCAGCTAACTACCGGCGGCGTCAGCTGAACAACACAGAAACACTGCACGATTGCACAAATGATTATGCACGATTATGATGCATTACGGGACTACCTACATATATGGCGTGCGTGGTTTACGCACGTAATCAGTGGCGAGTATGGCGATGATTAAGGTAATACGTTTATTTAACCGTTCGTATACACCTCCGAAATCTGGTCTTACGATTAAACATGTTTGGCTGTACTAATCTTAGACGGCAGTGTATTTGTTCAGAGGTAACCTCAACAAACCATACAACACGCATACACATGCAATTAAAGTCATTAATGGGGTAAAATCAAACAATTTGATGTAGATTGCTTATTAGTTAGAGTAAAGGTTGGAATTGGTTTCTGTGTGTTATGCGAACGGAGATAATATTAGCGATAAAAGGAGCTGCAAACTGCTGCATAGCACAATCTCACTTGCCTGCCTGCTTGCCTACGTCTGGGCGACCTGACAGTAGCTTAGCCCGAATGCAGTTTTATAGTTTGTGGCTAGATCCTGCCAAATCCAGTAACGTGAGACCATGTCAAAGCTGTTTTGCATCGGTTTATCTATGTATGTATGAAATAACAAGCTTAATCCAGGCAAAGTGCCACACGGTCATAGACTGTACGTGGGCTAAGATACTGTCAGGTTCTCCAGATAGAATATCGCATAAAACGTTATGACTGGACGGTTCCATGTTATGTAGTGATAGAGCTTACCTTTGGATCATACCGCATGAAGGAATCGAGCGTGAGACCATCTGGTTGCTTAGTGCCTGGAGTTATCGCACGCAGGAAGTCATCCGGGGTCATGTAGATAACATCGCCTTCCTCTTCAACCGACTTCAACGTAGCAAAATAACGGAAGATTTTGTCGGGTGTTGAATAGGCTCGTATGCGATCTTCATAGGCAATGATCTATCAACGAAAATGCAGAGCACTGGATGAATTTGTGAGCCTTATTCTAGAATAACGAGATTCATTCGGTGTCGGCGAGTAATCGACTGACAAATCAAATCGAAGGGGCAATGTTGTGGTAACAAGAGATTTGTCTATGAAATATAAGTGTGTGCGTAATAAACGCTTTCATCAATATCCGCAACCGGCAAGCTAAAACATCAAAAGTGTCCTCGCAAACAAAGTAAACAAGGTAATATACGCTAAAACAGGAAAGGCGATTTGAGTTTGATTATCCTGACGTAATTATTAGCCACCCCCTTACACAATAGTACAAAGCATACATACTTTATCACAGAGCGGAAATAGTGCACTTCGGCGCTACGTTGGAATTCGGTCATGCTCATCCTGTACAGAACAGGCCGTGTTTTGGAATTAACTTTGCACCTTCCAAGTGTAAATTTCCATTTGAAGATATGGATCCGGTATAAATTAGTTCGTCTGAACACATAAAAAATTAGACTATTAAACAAATTTAAATACTTGATTAGTTGAACAAATAGTTGAGAACATAGACACAAAGGGAGTTCGGTTCGCGTTTATGAAGCAACGGCAGCGTTCCGTAGCTTAAATCATCGGTTGCCTCAGAGAGGCTATCAATCTATGCAGTTTTCTTGAATAGATGTGAAACCATCAGACAGAAAATAGATGGTACAATGCATCATCAGAACTTCGACAATCACTGTCTCAGCACCATCGTCGGAGTTGAAACACGAAGAAAATACCCGTGCTATTTTTTCGTGCTGATACAAGTAGCAATAGCAAATTAACACTTATTAACTTTGTCAGTTGGATCATGTATTGATAATTGAAAAAACATTGCTTTCCCCACTCCGTCTGTTTGCCAGTACTAGCTCAGAATGAGCCCTTTGCCGTTGTGGCGATCAGTCTAGATGGTTGGGGTCCTCCAAAGTGGCAACTCATACTCATTAATATAGTTCAAAAAGGTGTTCAGTGGTGACCTTCCTGTAGGCATCTTGTTTGCGTAATAGTGTATGTTATCAAGTAGAGCCTTTTATGATGCACGGTAGTGAAAGCCACCAGGGAGATACTGTGCTGATATCGCACTAATCGTTCACAAAACGTGATTGAATGCATTTTATTTGAGGTGTAGATGTCTCGCCTCAGCCTTTTGTTTAATATTCTACAGGTTTCGTGGTTTATTGTGTCCTACCCTTCACTAACCACTTGCGATTTTATCATATCATAGTTGTAAGACAATTCAACAATCGGTGCTTGCATCTGATGTAAGGTGCTAGTAATTGTAGTTCTCATATCTGTCTAAGCCTACGCAATCTGACATTGCGGCACTTATATACTATTATATATATATATGATATATATATAATATAGATATATATATATCTATATATATATATATATATATATAATATATATATATATATATATATATTATTGTATATATATAATCATTTAAAAATGAAAAAGTGCCACCCGACAATGCACGAGAAAAAGAAAGAAAAAATAGGTACAATATGAAGAGGAATATTTTGTCCATTGTTCCACATGCGGCACTTTGCTTGCATTAGGCTTGTTATTTTATAAATAAGTATGTAATACCGCACGAATCGTTGGCCCATAGACTCCGCTTTTGACACTCAAAGACAAAAGTATGTCGCATTAATGCTCCAATGTTCGCGACGATGTTAATTTACAAATGGAAGCCGAACACTTGTTATTGAAATAAATGTTCTGTACATAAAACTTCCAAAGCCGATAAATCAGTTAAGTTCTTCAAGTTTACGTCTTAGTGCTGTTATTGTCGGATCTATAACCGGTAAAGAATTTTGGCGCGTAAGATGCTATCCAAAGTATGATACTGCTACCGACGTTCTTGGGTTACAGATCCAACACTGTAATCACAATCGTGCCAGTCAATTACGGCAGATCAGATCAAATCACAACGGATGTGAAATCGTGCAACACTTTCGGACGGCGCAGACAAAACAGTGAAAATTTCATGTACCATCAATAGTAAGCTGCATACAGAACCAAACCGTAGTCTCGTTGCCATTTTCAGTTTTCCGAATCTATCTAACCCTCAGCAACACGGTGCACGTGGAGTCCATGACTGCGAAGCACTTTGCCGAAATTCAGGCGTGATTTCACACATATAAAAACGTAAGAAAAGCAAAACCAAAAAAGATTATTATTGCAAGTATGATACAATAAGACTGGAGCTAAGTAAAGAAGCACGCAGTTAAAAAAAGCATATAAGCTGCGCGATCGTCAGACAGTTCAAACTGACACAGATATTAGTTAAGCAATAAAGAGGGTAAAGGTTTCTGTTCAAAAAAGAACGGTACAATCGCACATCTTTTCAATCATACAGGTATGTATGAAAAGCCACGCCGGATCCAGCCCACGTCCATAGGATGGCAGGTGGGCAAGGCCTACTGTCAGTTGGCCCAGGTCTGGAACAGATTGACAAAGAAAAGAAAATAGCAATTCACCACACGCATATGCTATTAGGAGTAAACCACATTCAGTTGATGTTTATATACTATATGATATATATATATATATATATATATTATATATATATATATATATATATATACTCGTTGTGAATTGAATAAAACAGTTTCGCTTGCCTTTCGGTCACGGAAAGTTGTTGACTTTTTGGAAGCATTTGGTTCATCTGGCTCCAATTCGGCTGTATTTACACAAACGGTTTCACACTTCACATTTTTCAAAAGTTCCTAGAACGTAGATACTGATGAGCACAAGTAATACCTTTCGTTTCTTTCGTCTATCCTCAATGAATTCAGTCTCCCACTGCTCAAGATACACTCCACTAAAAGTCACGTTTACCAAGAAGCAATTACCCTCCGCAAAAGAAGAACATGAATAACACAGTGGCGGAAAATAAGTATGCATTGTACATGTATGAAGGCTTCCCAGGAAAAGCGTTTTTGTGGTGTGTATAGCGATTGCGGTACGGTTCCTGGGGTTGTATGGAGGAAAGCGACTTCGCGGGTAAAAAAGTAGAACGAGAAAAAAGAGTTGTTTTTCGAATCAATCGAGTGCACAGCCTGATATTCATGACAAATTCTATAAAATAAAACAGACTTGAACGGAACAAGATAAAACAGATGGAATGGTTTTAAAAATAGCACAATAACCATGAACGATCATATAAACATGGATAGAATGCCTATGCTGTGATTCAATTCCGATGTGCTGTTGTTCTTATTTTGTGGAAATTCCAATTGTGTTGCACATCAAGGTGTCCTACACCAAACTATTAACCGATTTATTTTCATTTATGGTAAAATGGCATCCTGGTTAACTACACCTGACATCGTCATTAGGAGAACAAGTTGAAGTATTTAATTGCAATCCTCACTATTGTCCATTAGGCAAAGTGCTACAAAGTCATAGAATGTATGTGGGCTAAGATACTGTCAGGTAGCCTAGGTCTAGACAGGTTCAGTAACACAATCCAGGAGAACATCACATAAGATATCCTGTCCAATATGGTATGACTTCAGAAAGATTTCAGGTGATTCACTGTCCACATTCTCGTTTAACTGGTTTCCAGAGTTCCCTACAATTACCTCATCAGGAATCCCATTCCAAAAGTTAACAACTCTTGTGATCGCAAAACGTCGCGAAAGGCTTCTGTTTATCAAACTCGGGAGTGTGGAAAAGGCACCTTGAGCTTTCCATGAGAAGGAAAAACTAGCGCGGATCTTCATCATAGGATTGTTTGGAATATTTGTAGCTCGAGTCGTTGTTGTAGCTTACTTGAATTTGTTCTCCGAGCTTGTTGATTTTGCATCGGACGTTTCGTTGTCAGGCAACATCTTCAGCGATTGTTGGCAAATTGACATCAAGACTCCTACGACCTCACGGTATTTTTATAGCTCACAAACCAACAGCAACCATACGTAACGTGCTCACAAAAGTGAAAGATGCAATACCCAAAGATGAAAACGCAAACGTCGTGTACAAAATACAGTGCACGCACTGTGACAAACACTACATCGGGCAAACCGGTCGAAAACTTAAAACTCAAATCCATGAGCATCAACTGGCCGTACGACGTCACGACACCAAGTCTCTCATATCAACGCACGTCGACAACGAAGATCACGAGATGGACTGGCATAACTGCCACATCTTGGGCCGAGTTAATAACAAAGCAGCACGAGAGTTCATCGAAGCCTGGCACTCCGGTGAACGATCGATCAACCAACACGTGAGCTTGGACGACATCTACGCACGGATGCGACTGAGACGAAGAACCGAAAAGGTATCCAATCAATCAATCACATGCGATCACGTGACCAGTGGTCGGCCGGCCAAATACCATCGTCAGTGCCACTTCGAGCAGTCAATTTGCCAACAATCGCTGAAGATGTTGCCTAGTCTGGCAACGAAACGTCCGATGCAAAATCAACAAGCTCGGAGAACAAATTCAATTAAGCTTCATCATAGGATCCTAGTATTATTTGACAAGTCAAGTCGAAGCGCACATGCCGAATACCAAGCGACATGAATCCAGGACGTTGAACTTGTATCACATAAGAAATGCATTTTAATCATTGTGCTCTCTTAGTCGCATGCCATAACACCATTTCGAGTTGATTGCATTATATTTCAGTGAATGCAAATATTTCCAGCAAAGCATATTCCAATAATAGTCTCACGTAAGTGGAAAAACGATGCCAAACATATGTACGCAGGTATGAAATCCGAGGCAAAGTGTCGTAAAATAAAAACACGTGGGCTAAGATGCTCTCAGGTTTCCAAGGCCTGGGCAGATATAGGAATGAAAATTAAAAAGACGGTGAGACTTTAGCTCAGTACCTTTGGTAAATCAATTCGGTACGGTTACCTTCTGAGAAGAAGAATAATGCACAATTGCATGTGTGCAAAACATATGGGCGTGATATACGAAAATGACCGACTAACTGCCACCGGGCGCGGGTTTTTCAGTGTAGACTCTCCTTGGTTGTAAGCGAACATCACACGGTTGTAACCAGAGTAGGTCCACTAGCAACAAAATTCAGTTGATGACCACCAATAAAGTATGGAATGATATGAAAGCACAAGCCTGATACAGGCAAAGTGCCGCACAGCCAGAGACTGCACGCGGGCTAAGAAACTGTCAGATTGCCCAGGCCTAGACAGATATGAGAAAGAAGAACAGCAAATGGTAGTGAGACTCCAGCCTGTTTCAGGATACAGCTTATTACCTCTGGCCAATCAATTTAACACGGTGTTGGCCGCACAGCACAAAGTACTGCACGATTGCACAACCGTGTAGTAACAGTAGGTTTTTCAAAGACAGAGAGATACTGAAGTCGTGGTGTTTCCGCTGCTGGTTCTGCCGTTGAAGTCGCGCCTGTGGGAGTTTACAAAACAGACATCCTAGGTTTTATGTGTCTGAGACGGTTAACAAATAGGAAGAGTCGCTTGAGGTTATCAGCAAAGGCACAAGATAGACGATATTGGTAATGTGAACGGTCCTCTTGAATACGGGATGTAGTCTTGCTGTGGTACAGACGGAAGCGTTCCCATTATGCCGGAGCGAGTGTGAATGTAAACAGCCCATTTTGTTTCTTTTGCGTATCCACTTCCTGGTGCGACTACCAAGAAAGTTGGTCGTGGGCTTGCTGAAAGTAACTTCATTGATTGTTATACATAAGGAATATAGTCGGTGAAGTTAAATCGAGAATTCATATATGCGTCATCAGCATTTAAGGCAGAGTCAACAGTCCAGTCTTCGTGGGAGTAAGTGTGTTGAGGAAGTCGTAGTCCCTATGACGTCGGGTGCATGTGGGAAGGTTCGCGGCTGTCAACCCAATAATAGATGGCAAAATGGATAAACACGGTCACTCAGGCCAAGGGTGCCGTTCTACGGTTTCGATCATGAACTCGTCGTCTGTTAGAATGAGGTCCAGTAAGGATAGTCTCTTATTCGATCGAAAGCGTGTGGGTTCGAACAAGCAGTTAAACAACCGGTGGGTGTGTATAAGATCGTGCAATTCTAATGAAAATCGGTGACTGCTTGAGGGGCTACGGAAAAGGTTGGGAAAATTGAAATCCCCCATAAAAAGGCGTGCAAATGAGAATGTTGTAAAACATGGGTGATGTCTGCTGAACATCCTTAATAGAGTTATCGGGAGGGCACTAGAGAACAAATATTAGGATAGTTTCTCCGGTGAAAGTTTCAAGGTACAGCACAGTGTGTCATGTGCTTTGATAATATGACTTTCAAGTTGTGTGCATTGCATGGATGAGTGGACAATTAAGGTTGCACCACCGCCGGGTGATGGTCGATCAGAACGAAACACAGTCATATTAGGAAGTCTAACTTCACTGGTGAGATGAGTCTGGTAGAGCTAAGTTTCCGTTAGCGCTATAACATCGTAGGGACACGAGATAAAACGTGATTAGAGTTTGGTCCTGGTGCGAGAAAGTTGGTGCTTTGACTGATTCTGGTCAAGCGGTCGATGTCATTTCTATCGACTTCAGTAAAGCGTTCGACCGCGTGCCCCACCACCGATTGATCGTCAAGCTGGAGGGTTCGGGTATTCAAGGTTGTTTACTTGAGTAGATCGAGGCATTCATCTCAGGGCGGTCAAACCGTGTAGAGGTGAATGGAGTTTTGTCTTCAGACATGATAGCAAGCTCCGGAGTGCCGCAGGAATGTCCTTGGCCAATTGTTATTCAAAATTTTCGTGAATGATATTCCGGACGCGGAGGCTATCGATTGTCTTTTATTCGCGGATGATCTGAAACTGTGGGCCTCAGTTCCTGCGATGGCCATAAGCAACTGCAACAAAAAGTTGATGACTTAGTTACCTGGACACATCGCTGGTCACTTTTACTTTTACTTTGTGCGACTATCTCCTCCTGGAGGATGAGTCGGCTTCACAGAAGATGCTTGGGAATTTGGGTACAAAGCGGCGTCCCCGCACCACTCGCTGGTCACTGCCTATAAATGAGGACGAGACAGTGGTCATGCGCATATACTCCGATGACACTGGTGGTGAATATTTTCTTGGAGGTAAGCCTATTGGAAAGGTGACGATCGAAAAAGACTTAGGGATTCTGGTTATGGATTTTTTGAAATCGAAGGCTGACACTTGTCGGAGAATAGGCAGCGCTACCAGGATGCTCTGGGCGATTCGGCGTTTAGTTGCGACCATTACCCAGCAAATGTTTCAGACGCTTTTTTCTGTGTATGTTCGTCCTCTGTTGGAATATGGGCTACCTATTGCATTTCCTCAGTCTAAAGGCGAATGCGACTCTTTGGAGAGGTTACAAAGGAGGGGCACTAAGATGGTTCGTGGAATGCGTCAACTCGCGTACGAGGATAGAAGGAGCTTACTGAAACTCTACCCCCTAGAACTTCGAAGGAAAAGATTTGACCTGCTTCTGACACGCCGTATTCTTCTCGGTCAATATGGAGAGCAGTTCCTCCGGCACTTCCGAGTAGTAGGTGAGTCGAGGAATCGTGGACATGACCATAAGTTGCAGAAGCCAAGAAGGCTAAAGCTGAGTAATGAGCGCTATTCACGCGGGTGGTGAACACTTGGAACTGTATCGAAAGGGCTCCTGTCTCTACCAACAGAACAGCAATTCAAAAGCGCGTTGGATCAGTATTAGTTGAGACGAATGGACTTGATCCCCGGAGTGATATAGTGGTGTTCCTCCACTCTCATGGCTTGCCATGTCAGCAGAAGTCACCCATGCTTATTGCCGTGATGAAGCTTAAACGGGATTTTATCCCTTCTGCTTTCGATTAAGAGGAAGAAGAAATGTTCGACGATCACGACGTAGATGATAACTATCGGCCAAAATTCAGTATGCTTCGGAACATTTATTTTTTGATTATAGTATTCTTATTCCTACAACAAAAGTTCGCATATTGAAATTCTTTAAACAAAATATGTAATGGGAGTTGATTATTTTAACGACCGTAAAAAATTCATTTGCATAATTGACCTTGAGAATTTATTGACTATCAGTTCAGTTCAAGTTCAAGTTCATGTTCAAGTTGCACAGGACCGAAGGTGGCTAAAAGACAATCACGCGCCCAGATTTTCTTCAACGGTATGCAGTTGAGCAACTTGCACGTCAATATTGAGTATACAGTTCGTACGTTTCACAAGTTCTGGTTTCCGGATATCCGGAAAGTAAGATATGGGTTCTTTTCACCATCACAGTGAGAGGTCATCTATTCAGGAAACAACGCAATAATATGCATCAACGATGTATGATTTTTGAAATAACGAGCCTAGTCGAGTCGAAGTGAAGCAGTCACAAACTGCATGTGGGCTAAGATGCTGTCAGTTTGCCCAGGCCTAGACATATATGAGATTAAAAAATGTTACAATACGTTTTTTGTTGTTTTAAATTTTTTATCAGACAATGTGCAGAAATATGGTGGGCCATCCAGCGTCCTTTTTGAAGCTCAACACATTTGGTAGGTTTACTATACAATCTGGGAGCTTGATCCAGAAATTGACCACACGGTTGCTGAAAAAGTGCTCCGTGCCAGCAACCTGGGCCTACTTTTATTAAGTTTCATAAAGATGACCCTTGTGGCTGCTTTCGGGGAAAGTTCAGGGATTTCAGTAATAGTATCACCCGTAAGACCCTTTGGAAACTTGAAGGCTTCTATTAGGTCGTCTCTCAGCGTCTCTTTGCTGACAACAGATATACGTCATTGAGTCTAGCCTCATACGTTTTTCCTGTCTGAGCCTCAACCATCCTAGCCGCAAGGCGCTGGACCCTTTCCAAAAAACGATATCCTTTTTGAAATACGGTGCCCAGAATTGAACGCAGTATTCCAAGTGAGGCCGCACAACTACTTTGTATAATGGAATGAAGTTTGAAGGTTTTCGTCATGACAACCCTGAGCGCAATCTGAACAATTCAGTTCAGTTCAGTTTGCACAGTACAATCTGTGGCTAATGAGCCAATCGAGTCCACCACTTCCAACAATATCTTCTGGTATGAGAGTAATCTGGAATGCAACAGAAAAGATCCTCTCACCAATAGGTAAGGAGAAACATTAGTGCGTTCCAAAGTCAACATGAGTATCATACCAAATATTAACTTATGGATAAAAATCAGGAAATGATGAAGGCCACACAGAGTCGAGTCCATTATTGAAACCCCTTACCGAAGTATAACAAACAACTTTCTTAGGAAGACGATTCCGGTAATTTACTACCCTTTCACTAAAGAAGAACTTACGACAATTGAACCTGACATAACGCTTGGGCAGTTTTATTGAGTGTCCTCGAGTACCCACACTTGGCGCCAGAGAGTACATTTCAATGAGATCAATAGTACTGAAACCTGACATGATTTTGAAGGTTTCAATCAGGTCCCCATGTAGCGGCCACCTTCTTAGTGTGAAAAGATCTAGGCTCAGCAATCGTTCCTCATACGACCTACCTGATTGCCCTACAGTCATACGAGTAGCTAGGCGTTAAACAACTTTAAGCTTGGCAATATCTTTTTCTAAATATGGTGACCATACTTGAACGAAATACTCGAGATGTTGTCTCAAGACCGCTTTGTATAATGTTATGAAAACCTCTTGGGACCTGAAGGATAAAACTGATCGAAGGCGAAAAACTCTCTCCTAGCGCGTTGTGCAGCGGCTGCACATTGATCAGCCAATTTGAAGTCCCCTGAAACCTCTATAGCTAAGTCACGAACTTTCGGCACCCCATTTATCTCAAGTATGCCATCTGGTCCAACAACCTGTAGCTTCTTAATGACTTTAGACAAGAGATAACTTTTAGTGAAGTTAACTGTAAGATCCCATGTAGCAGACCACTTGATGACCTTTTCTATATCCTCAAAAAGAACATGTTCATCCAGTGATCCGGTATGCTTGACATCATCCGCAAAAATATAGCAGGGACACACAGGCAACGCTGCCAAATCATCGATGAAAATGAGGAAAAGTAGCGGTCCGAGAACGGAACCCTGTGGGACTCCACCAACAACTCTTACTTTCGACGAATACATACTGCTTATCCTGCCACGAAAGAATCTATTGCTTGAGAAGCCTATCATCAATTTCTTCTTAACACCATAGATACCCGTATAACCAAGTTTGGTTGCAAGCAATCTGTGGTTCACCGAATCAAAGGCCTTGCAAATGTTCAAGTAAAAATTTGTTGGCCTATATCTAGCCACATGGTAACCTCGTTAATAAACCAAAAGAGGTTTGTTAGGCACGACTTGCCTTCAGGGAAACCGTACTGGGCAGAGTTTATCAACGAATAATCAACAAGATGGCGACAGATCCTATCCCTAATAAGTTTCTCCAGGATTTTACAAAGGATGATTGTAAGACTTACAGATCTGTACTTACAAACTGAGGATCGACTGCCACGTTTATGTATCGGATTCACATTAGTAAGCTTCCAAATACTCGGAATATATCCATGTTGCAAGGAAGCGTTAAAAAGACGACCCACAGGTTTCGCTAGTGTTGGCGCCAGGTTCTTTATAATTTTAGGGTAAATGTCGTCTGGGCCAGCAGATTTATGGGGGTTAGTTGCTGCAAGAGCAAGTTTAACCTCATCATCGGAGAAGGATAACTCCCTAAGTGAAGTAACGATATCAAACCTTTTGATTACTGGCATTGCTTATTTGACATTATATGCTCGTGATAAGCATGACATCTCTTCTCTTTTGCACGCGTATGAACTATTTGACAAACTAGTACAAATTATGAACCATAAACTGATTTCTGATGAGTCTACAGCCCCAAATCTAGTAAAAAAACAGAAAGCATTATCTAAATTAATGAACGCTAGGGCATCGGAAAATTCAGATAAGATAAACTACATCATTAAACAAGATCAACATGGTAATGATTGCACAGTAGTATACAAAAGGGTCCCATTTCGGATGTACGAAACTACAGGCCAGTAAGCCTGACAAGCATTCATTGCAAGTGCTTGGAAAAATCATTCGGCACCAGGTATGTAAACATTTGGTAGCCAATTCCTTACTATCCGATGCCCAGCACGGATTCTGGAAAGGAAAGTCCTGCCTAACCAATCTTCTAAGCTTTCTGGACGAAGTGACATTACGCCTCGATGAAGGGAGAGTAGTCGAAGTCTGCTATCTTGATTTTCAAAAAGCATTTGACTCGGTGAACCATAGGTACGTTCTGCACAAACTAAGTATGTGTGGCGTCACAGGTGACCGATATCGAAGGTTAGACAGCTTCGTAACTAATCGCACTACCTATGTTAGAATTGCAGGGGAGTGCTCGCAGGAATCACTGATTCTCAATGGAGTGCCTCAAGGCTCGGTGCTTGGTCCATTACTTTTTCTTATTTTTGTGAACGACCTGGCAGTGTGCTTGAGTTCACGCAGCTTCCTGTTTGCTGATGATGTTGAGATACTAGGAACCGACAGTAGAGATACGCTTATCTCTGATTTAGAAAAAGTAATCGAGTGGACAAAGACCTGGGACTTGCCACTAAACCTGGGGAAGAGCTGTCATCTGACGACTGATTTAGCGACAACCCAACTAGAAGTTGGTGAAGGAACTATCAGAATAGCGGCTGCTCAGAAAGTGAAGGATCTTGGCATTACTATAACAGGCGATTTTGAATGGGCTACTCAATTTGCCGAAGCTGCAAACAAGGCTCGTAGAGAATTGTTCAAACTTCGCTCAGCGTTATCTTGCCGAAAACCTTCAATCTTCATTCCCTTATACAAAGTAGTCGTGCGGCCTCACTTGGAGTACTGCGTTCAATCCTGGGCACCGTACTTAAAAAAGGATATAGCATGTCTCGAAAGGGTCCAGCGCCTTGCGACTAGGATGGTTGAGGGTCAGGCAGGTAAAACTTATGAGGCTAGACTCAAGGACCTCGGTTTGTTCTCACTAAAGAGCCGGCGGCGGCGAGGTGACCTAATAGAAGCCTTCAAGATTCTGAAGGGTCTTACGGGTGATAATATTACTGAAATCCTCAAACTTGCACATAAAGCAGCCACAAGTGGTAATTCCATGAAACTTCTTAAGAGTAGGCCCAGGTTGCTGGCACGTGAGCACTTTTTCAGCAACCATGTGCTGAACTTCTGGAACAAGATCCCAGATTGTAAAGTAAGCCTCCCAAATGTGTTGAGCTTTGAAAGAGAATTAGACGTTAAATGGTCTATCATATTTCCGCATATTGTCTAATGAAAAAACTTATAAAAAAACGTATTTTTACATTTTTATCATGTTTGTCTAGGCCTGGACAACCTGACAGTAAATTAGCCCACATGAAGTCTATGACTGTGTTTCACTTTACTTCAACTAGGCTAGTGATTTCATACACCACATATTGTTGACGCATATTATTGCATATTATTTCCTGAATAGCTGACCTCTCACCGAGCTGGTGAAGAGAAACCCTACCTTACTTTCCAGATATTCGGAAACAAGAACGTGTGAAAAGTACGAAATGTATATTCGATATCGAAGTGCCGGGTGCTCAACCGCATACCGTCGAAGGAAATTTGGGCGCGTGATTGGCTTTTAGCCACCTTCAGCCCTGTGCAACTTTAACTTGAACTTGAACTAGTAACGGAGCCTTTTGCTATTTGCGAAGAATTTCTTTTATTTTTCAATGCTTCATATAATAACAACTTTTATCCCGAGGTAATCATACACTATTCATGCAATACGTTAGACGCAATTACAATTAATACCTCTGACATACGTGAAGTTTGTAATCAAGTTACAATCTCCTACAAACCTGATGAAACAGGTTTCGTATCAGCAATATGCAAAATGGGATCTGAAGACTTCTTCTTATCACTACTCAATCTCTTTAATACGTCTATCAAATCAGGAACTTTCCCCTTATAATGGAAACATTCCGTTGTTATTCCTCAACATAAGTCCAGATCACTACATACAGTTACCAATTATCGACCCATTAATCACACAGCACTTCTAGCTAGAATATTTGAGAAGCTTGTCAGACAGGCCACTCTAGCATACTTGACACCAAACTATTTCATATCGAACCAGCACGGATTTCTCAGCATGAAATCTTGCGTCACTTGTCAACTAGAATTTTTAAATTACGTGACACAATCACTAGATGCAAACTTTGGAGTCATAGTTGTATTCATTAATATTATGAAAGCCTTCGACAGGGTCCCGCATAATCTACTCCTCGCAAAATTATCTGCTGTAGGTATTACTGGAAACCTACTTTCGTGTTTCAAATCTTTTCTCACTGGTCGCACCTTTTCGGTCGATATAAATGGCTACCGTTCTAGAACTTTGCCAATTCCGAGCAGAGTCATACAAGGAAGCGTTCTAGGTCCACTACTCTTCTTGATATTTATCAACGATATACTATCAGTCATAACACACTGTAAGATCTTTTTGTTTGCAGATGATATGAAAGTCGCCATAGCCTTTCCATCTAACCAGACTAACGACTTTATATCAAAATTGAATCAAGACCTGGATGCTCTACTTCAATTGAGTATTCGGAAAGGTCTTGAGTTCTCCACCAATAAATCTACTTTCATAAATTTCAACACTATCATACCAAAAGATTCGATCATGCTACATAATACACCACTACGACCAGCACAATTTGTACGTGATTAAGGTTATCGATATTCTGGATCACTTACATTTCATGAACAAATTTGCTACTTGATATCTAAAACAAAAATGAATATAGGTTTATTTCATAGATTTATCTTTCTGCACCAGTGCAAGCTGGAACTTTACAAGTTACATACACTACCTTTATTAGATTACTGCAAAATTATATCTAGCTATGCTTTAGAAGGCATCCAACGTTCTTTCACACGATCCATTACCACCAGTTCGGATAAGCATTCATATAAGGAAAGATTTCAGATCCTAGGATTGAAACTATTATGATTTTGAAGAATAAAACAAAATGATATACTCTATTACAGAATATTGCAAAAAGATATGATCGACATTGATTTACAATTAGATTTCAAAAACTCCGAAGTATATAATCTTCGACACAAAAACAAAATATGTATACCGAAAATCCACAATCGTATACGAAAAGATTTCTTTATTTATAAATATTCTCGTTTATGGAATTTGCTTCCAAATAATATAAGATTAAGCACTTCACAAACTGAATTCAAAAAGCAACTCAACTCTTTTTTTATCTCCGGAAAAATTAGGTAAGCTATTTCTAATTAATACAATTATAGATAATTTATACTTATACGGCATAAAATCTTTTAATATTTTTTAGCTATAAAAATTTTTAAAGTGACATATAACTTTTTTCTTGAGAATTTACTTTTCAGAATTGTTGAAATTCAACAAAATACACTCTCACAATTCTTTAAATGGCGATACAACTCATATCTCCGTCACCCGATGAAGTGGACTCCTTATACAATAATCTGCGTTTGAAGTTGCATTTGGAACATCATACATGAATAAACATTGCGGCCCTGACCGACCCAAACTGTACTTAACCCATTTCAAACAATTACTGTCGTATTCGTTAAAAACATGAACCTTTAACATTTATTTTTTCAATATTCTATCAACTTTATGTTTTAAACAAGCTACCATCTGTACAAATGTTATCCAACTATTTTTTACGGTTGTTAACCAAAAATGTAAATATGTTTGACCCTAACATTTGTATAATTACCGTTTTATTTGATGTACTTATTCATGAAAACAAATGATCATGCATGGCATGACTTGGTGTATCCAAGAATATACATTATTATTATTATTATTATTATTATTATTATTATTATTATTATTATTATTATTATTATTATTATTATTATTATTATTATTATTATTATTATTATTATTATTATTAATTTTATTATTATTATTATTATTATTATTATTATTATTATTATTATTATTATTATTATTATTATTATTATTATTACTATTATTATTATTATTATTATTATTATT